>FIZV01020554.1:0-17714 GCA_900050545.1 Trionymus perrisii | reverse complement strand
GAACAAAAAAAAAAAATGATTATTTTTAAGAAATTAAATTTTTTCAACATTTTTAAAAACATTTCATCAATAAAGAAATAATTTTGAGATCATTTTTTTCCAATAAAAAGTTTTTTAAAAAATGGAGATTTTTATTCCAATTTGGATATTTCTAAAAAATGACATGAAAATTTTTTTCATCTTAAATTTGTTTTTTTTCTCTCTCACTAAATTAAATTTTTTCAACAATTTTTTGACCGATTTCATTAAATTTTTTTTCGGATTTTTTCAAAAAAATTGATAAATATAAAAATAAAGATTTTCTCATTAATTTTTTTAATCAGTTGTTTTCTATGTACATACAAAATATATTTATACAGTTTTTTTCATATAATTTTTCTAAAAAAAAATCCTAGAAAATTCTGATTTTTTTTCAATTTTATTGTTTTTGAAAAACTAGCTTAGAATTTTTTTCCTGCCAACTTTGTTATTTTTCTGGGAATGAAATTTTTTGATCATTTGAGCGATTTCATTCAATTTTTTTTTCAAATACCTAGGTGTTTTCAATGTACAAATATAAAAAAAAATTCACAGAATTAAAAAAAAAATCAAGATTTCCATTTTAATTTCAAAAAATTTCAAATCAATTTTTTTTATGCCTCTAAATAAATTTTTTCACCAATTTTTGAGCGATTCTATTAGATTAAAAAAAAAAAAAATTATTCAATTTTTTTAAATAGCAGTTTTCCATTCAAGAGATTTTCTTTCGCCACATTTTTTTTCTTCAAAAAAAAATAATTAAAGAAAACTTCCTTTATTAAAAAAAATATATATACTTGTCCAATGTCCATCTATTCTGTTATTTCTGTTATTGAAACATATATATACCCTCCCCTCTCCTGAAAATTCTAGCTACCTCACTGATTCACATAATTATTGACAATTACTCGCTATGAAAATTCGCTATTGTAAATCACAGTACTGAATTTGTATTTGTACAAATATTTTGACCTCTCAAATATATAAACGTAACAAATATATCGGTCGACGACGCGACGACGATGCTCGCTCGTAAAACACGTAATAAAACAACCACCGCAGACCAAATCGACATGGTAATGTCGCTTTTCTATCATTTCGAAACCGCCATTACCATCGAGTACTTTTCACCAAAGTGCAAAAATTATTAAATACCCTTCGGATTCAGACCCTGCTCTCGCCTCAACTCTGGACCGGATTGCGGTTTTCATAACAACTTCATACGGTGTACGATGCTGATGAGGCAATGTCCATAATACGAGTAATAAATACGTACGTACGAATACAACAACGCAGACAATAATAACGCAAAACCATAAACTGCGATTACTTCTCTATAAACAATTTAATTTTAGCGAATATCGATGGCTCTTTCACACGGTTGTAATGGTTTCAACTTGGTAATATTCGTACTTCGCAATAAGTTTTCAATCAACCTTTGTACAAAGTTGGTCGCACACTTGGTAGAGCCAGATTGTACAGTACCTATACGAGTACGTTACGAGTAGAAAAAATAGTATACTTTGAAGGCGAATGAAATTTCATTTTCACACAAATGTTTTCCTCGTACACGTATAATATGGAAAAATCGCTCGTATCGTATATATAGGTAAATAGCTCGTATAATAATATTGTGATTTTTAATGAATTTCGTATCCGTAGCTTATAGGTATATATTTCAAACATGCACGTACCAGAGAGTTCTTTCGATTTACCAAAGTCACGCGAGCTCCACGGTGGTGGTACTTTGCAATCTAGAAATTTATGTTCGTTAGCTTCGTACAAACTATACGAGTACAAAGGCAATGGCCTTTTTTGAATACGTAATTTAATCGTATAGGTTCATCTTTTTTTTTTTTGGCCAATTATGCAAAATATTAGAAGGCCTAGGCTTTTCGATCATTCTCGCTGAGCTAATAAAATCTACTCGGTGCGTAGAAAATTCGACCAAATGTTACCCACTCGCTTTCGGGCTCTAATGCGATCGCCTGACAGGCAGACTCTTACATCCACCATAATATATTATGTACTTTTATGCACACGCACCACTACTAAGGAAGGAATAAACTCGAATGTACGTATCAGACAAGGCATCATGCACTCACACACCATCAGAGTGTATGTGCAATATGAGCGCGAACAGTTAAGGGATGAGGTTGCGGGGTGCGACGGGCGTGTCCTAACATTAATAGGACAGCTGTTTCCTACGCTGCCGTAGATCAAATCTCTCGCGCGCGCTGCAACGCTCCTGCCTGGGCCTGAGAGTCCGTGGAACGCGTCACAAAAACCAGTACATTTATTGTTGCTGAAAAAATGTACCTATATATAACAGCCGGCAAAAAGCGACGTTGCCTAGTCTACAGCGACGACTATGACGAGCGAACCGAGTACATACAACCGTACGAGGATCTTTTTCAGGTATCAAAAAATAAAGGCCATCGACGATCCCATCTAAGAGTAAACTACGACGTAGTTTCATATCGAGTAAAAATTCCAACATTAACATTCCAATTTACCTTTTCATATAAACTTTCCTCGATAAATGAATCGACCCCTAGGACTAGTTCGAACTCAAGGTACCCATGGCCCAGGGTACTAATTAATTCGCTGGTCATTGCAACTTTTTCCATGGGCAAAATATCTTATAGGCACAATCCTTAGACTTTTTTCCCCATCTTTCTCTTCATCTTGGCCAAAAACCAAACATAGAGGTACAATTAGCACACCCCACACATTTGGCACGCGCCTTATTGTGATGTTATTCGTGGTCGATCTCTTTGGGGTTACCACCCTACCCTGGGTAAATCGCTATACGTGGAACTAGCACTTTACAAATGAGAGAGTTCGATCATGGTAGACAGACGCGCGTGCTACTTCGGACCAAAGATCGGTGCAAGGTTTTTTTTTTTTCACTCACCCCATCAGTCCCTCTCTGTCGTACACGTATCGAAAATCGGACTGGTTTTTTTGTCGAACGTGTGTCAAAAGAATGAACCGTTCTGGAAAAAGGTATCGTGATTTAATAACTTGCAAGAAGGGATGGATTGCGGTATTCAAAGAGGTAAACGGGGTAAGGTATACAGGATCGTCTAAAGCAGGGCTTGGAGATATGCTCGATTGATAAATTCTATACGTACGTAGGTTAGGTACATAGGTACGATTTCAAGGTATTTCCGGTGACCGATATCGTGGTCGTATCCAAGTCGAAAAGCGGTCGTGATTTTTTTTATGTAATCGTCACGGCACGCTTTGATATTTTTCGAGTTTTTATCACCACGGTTTATCGAGATGGGGGTAGTACGACGGAGGTACGTGGTACGTACAAAGAGTATTATCAGAGGTATTGTTACCAGTGTGCTTATGCCTGGTGGTTTATTTTCTGTCGCATCCCCCCTCCCGTTTTTGATTGCTTCTCTTGTGTATGATTTTGAAAGTATTTCTTTTATTTT
Organism: Trionymus perrisii; assembly: GCA_900050545.1. Classification (NCBI taxonomy): domain Eukaryota; kingdom Metazoa; phylum Arthropoda; class Insecta; order Hemiptera; family Pseudococcidae; genus Trionymus; species Trionymus perrisii. The sequence goes on along the minus strand of FIZV01020554.1, from coordinate 14,247 downwards.
ATATTTTTTCAGCTATAATGGTGGCTGCCAGTATATTTTGGTGCAGCGTAAGTGCCCACGAGTTTAACGTCATCTAAACAGTAAAAAGAACCAAGATCTTCAGTTTTCTCATCCTCGAATAATTTCTTAACACAGTTATTGAAATGAAATTCTAGTTAGATTTCTGACACTGAAAATTTTCTTAAATTTTATAACGTTTGAATTTTTTTAATTTTTGCTTCCAACAAAAAAATTACAAATTTTAGGAATTAAAAAAAAAAAAAAAATTTAAAGAAAATTACCTAATTGAAAATTTTAAAACTTGTTATTTGAACAAAAACAACAACTTTTCAATATTTTCAGGCAATCGGTAAACTTGAAAAATTACTCGACAAAAAAAATAAATTCACTCACATAAAATCTATGAATTTTCTAATTTCTTAATACACAGAAATCACGAGAACCCCTCTCTCCCTTCTAAGAAGATACAAGAAAAAATTGAATCAAATTTATTAAAATGTTTTTGAAACGAAGAAATTGAAATTTTTACTAAGAAATAAAATTAGCTAATTTATTCAATTTTAACCTAAATTATGAATTCTTGTATTTTTTTTTGTTAGGAAAATTGGTTGAAAATTTACGAAATTGTTATTTTAACAAATAAAACAACTTAAAAAAAAAATGCAATGACACTTACAACCATGAATTTTTCTGTTTCGTATATTTGAAATCACAACTCCCCCCCCCCGCCCCTACTAAAAAAATGAATAAAATCTACCAACACTTTTTTTAAATTAAATAAATAGATAATATCGATTCATTTAATTTCAACCCAATGGCCAATTATCATGAATTTTTAGATTTTTTCTTCAAGAAAATTCTTTGAAAAAAGAAAAATTATTTGTTCAATTAGATAAATTATACAAGAATTCTTGCAAATTATTTAAAATCGAACAAGCAATAAAATCAATAGGTAATAAAATCTAAAATCATGAATTTGCCATTAATATTTGAAATCGTGACAATTGCTCACTCCTCAATCCCCCCCCCCTCAAGGAGAGGAAAACTGTAATAAAATCTGAATTTTTCAAAATAAAAGAATACGTTGCACAATGGACTTATTGTGTAAAATTTTTAGAAAATGAAGGTCAAGACATGAAAAAAAAATTAAAATTGGTAGGTATAACATCTAAAATCTTAAATTTTCTGTTTGTAATTGAAGTTGTGGCAACCTCCCCCTCCGCCCAAGAAAAATTGCTGATCTTGTATTCAATTTCAACTCCATTTTCATGATAATTATATCGAATTTTAAATTTTGAAAAATCGAGAAAATTGGAAATAACGACTCAACGACCCCCTCCCCTCCCCTCCGTCCAGAAAAACCGAGGGGAAAACATAAAATGAGATCTGTATGTTTTATGAAAAATTTAAAAAAATATATGGACTCATCCATTTACGAGTATATTTCAAAACTAAATTTTCGTGATGATATATTTTCATCAATTTAAAAATTTTCAAAAAAATCAAAAAACTTGAAAGTACTGACAACCCCTCCTTCCTCTCCCCTCTTCTTACAAAGGGAAAAGAAAAATTGAATAAAAACTAATAATTGTTTTGAAATGGGGAAAAAAGAATTTTTATAATAGATGCCTACATCGAAATTTAAATTTTTTAAAAATTGAAAAGCTCAAACTTCCTTTTACAAAAATGAAAGAAAAATTTTATAAAAACTAATGATTTCTTTAAAACAAAAAAATAAAAAAAAATACCTAAAAAATACAAACGACTCAAGTGTCTTATATTATTTCAACCCCAATTTTTATAATTATGCCTACATCGAAATTCGAAAGTTCCCAAAAATTAAAAATCTCAAACTTGAATAAAAATTACTTAATAATTTTTTTGAAATTAAAAAGATAAACATAAAATTACAAACAACTTAACTCGTGTAGTTCAAACCTGCAATTTTTATAATCAAACCTATTTCGAATTTCGAATTTTCAAAAAATTTAAATAATTGAAATTCATAACTTCCCCCACCCCCTCCCCCCCCCCAAAAAGTGAAAGGAAAAATTGAATAGTCTAAATTTTTTTTTAAAGCTGAAAATACAAAAAGACTTGCTTATTTTAAATAGTTTTTATAATCAAACCTAACTTGAATTTCAAAATTTTCAGAAAATGGAGGAAAATTAAAAATCGTAAAAACCCTTAACCCTGCTCTCAAAAAACGAAAGGAAAATTTTAATAAAATCTACATCTTTTTTGAAATGAGAAAAAAATGCATATCCTATTCGATGTCAACTACGAGTACATTTTCATGATGTCCCACATTTTAAAAAATTTGGGAAATCGAAAAAAAATATTGAAAGAAAAAACTGAATAAAAAAGCCAATACTTTTAAGAAAAAAAAAAACGAAAAAAAATTATAATCAACTTACCCTACCTAGGTATCTAATTTCAACCTAATTTTCAAAATAATACTTCGAATTTCAAAATACCCCAAATTCTAATAAATCTATCTTATCAGGCTCCAAGGAGCATTTACATAATACTTAATCTTGCACACACACTTACATTAAAACTGGCATCCAGCTCTAAGCTTTAATTACGGTATTATCGCGACCGAGATGCATATAGATGGTATGGAAGAGGACAAGAGGAGAGAGCGTGCAATCGAGCTGCAGCAGCACATCGCATTTCATCCACATACGTATACGAGCATTGTTGTTCTTTACAACAATCACAAGGGGAGAAAGATCTCGCCTCTTGAGAGGTCAACGATCTAGTGGTTGAATTAGATCTTGCACACATATCGTAGGGAAGTTGCAGGCGTTCTATTAGAACCATTCACCGTCGAGCTCCTGCTCATGTTACCCCTTTCTTTACTACTCACGTATACCTGTTATTGGCAATGGCATGGCATCAGGGTAAGCTTCAGAGCTGACCCTGATATATTGTTGTAGGATAAAGCAAGCATAAATTATTAATAGTGAATTATTTTGCAAAAATTTTTTCAGTGATTTTCTGGGAAAATCTTTAGTGGTGAGATTTTTTTGAAAATTAGTTACCACGCGAAGAAGCAGAACTGTTGCGGAATACTCAAATCATCACATACTGGGAGATGAGAAAAATTCGCCAAAAGTAGAAATACCTACGAAAAATGCTGACAAGGTGAGAAAGCAACACTATTTTTACGCCGCTCTACAGTCGAGATTTTCTCAGATGTTAAAGATACGAGTACTGTAGCAAAAGTGGCAAAAGTTGGCGTCACAGGATTTGTATTTATACTCTCGTATTTTAATACACACGATGCGTATGTACAGTAGCATACCGTATTGTACCTAGCGAAGCAAAAGCCGTTGGTTAGGTTAGGTTATTGCGTGAACGATACATTGTCCCTCGGGGATTTAAAGATGCAGTGTGCGCACGCCATTCGTCCCTTCTGCGTCGGAGGTGCAGCGGCGCGGTGTTTTTATTTATCTTGCCTCGTTACTTTATACTCGTATTCTTGGGTTACGTCCCGTTGATATTTTCGACTTCTTTACGTGCAGTCTTATACCGTTGTCTAGTGAGCACCGATAAAAACACGTGCTGCTGTAGCATTTATGGATTGATAAATGGTTCGAGAAGATGCGAGGCTTTAGAAGCTGGATTATCTCGCAGCTACGTAAAGCGGTGGATAAGGAAAGGATTGTTGGGTTTTTTCATCTACAGTTTGTGGGGTGCGATTTATACGATGTTTCCAGCGAAATATTTCGTTCTTGGAATTTTAAGAATTTATACTTTTCGATGCATTGAAAAAAATGCACTGGAAATGAGAAATTTTTTGGCTTCATTTAGGGCAGTTTTTTGCATCTTTTTGGATTTTTTTTTTTTAAGAAGAGTTCGCCAAGCATGAATTTACAAAGATTGAAATTTCTATGCCGCTTGGGAAAGTGATTTTTGGAGGCACTAGAGTATCTAACTTGAAATCTCAAAACCAAAAAAACAGGACTTTTGCAAAACCACCAACAGGACTTCCGATCAAAATGAAAAAAATCTTAAATTTCCAAAATCATGAATTAATAAAACTTTTTATAAACTTCGTAAAGTTAAAAGTTATACAATTTCAGAAATCTATTAAAATTTACAAATTGTCTTAAAATTTTTTTTTGATAACTAAGCTGAATTTTAAAAATTAACCCAAACGCGAAAATTTCATAAAATTTAAGAATTGCCAGATTACCAAACTTCAAATATTTATTCCATTTCCCTAATTTTCAAAATTGTGGTATTTTATCAAATTTTAACAATTTATCAAACTTTACGAATTGTTTTTATGATTTTTTTTTTGTAATTTAGCTGAATTTTAAAAGTTGTCCCAAACGCAAAATTTTCTTTATTTTTAAAAATTGCTAAATTGCTAAATTTCAAATTTTTATCCAATGTTGAAAACATTATAAATTTTAAGTAATAAAAATTTCAAAAAAAATTTAAAATGACCGAATTCTCTATTTTTATCCAATAGCTATAGAAAATTTTCGAAATTTTAAAAATTTCACCAAATTTTAAATTTTCTGATAATTTAAAAAAACTTTCAAATATTTCAAAATGACCCATTCAATTTTTTTGACAATTTAGCTGAATTTTAGAAATTTATTCAGCCTCAAAAATTTCGTAAAATTCAAATCTTTAATTCTTTAGTACCAAATGTTGTGCACAATTTTTTTCAAAATGTTGAAAACTTACCAAATTTTGAATTTTTATCAACTTTTGAACTATGACAAAATTTCTGTTTTCTCAATTTTTAAAGTGCTGAAAATTTTCCAAATTTTGATTTTTTTTTTTTAATTTTACATTTCAAAAATTCATCGAACATTACAAAGTGACTTCTTCAAAATTTTTAACAAGTTTGCAGAATTTTTTTTTTTCAAAATTTAAAAATGACTAAATTTAAAATGATATAAAATTATACAAATTTCAATAACTTTGAATTTTTTACCAAATTTTAAATATGTACTAAATTTCAAAGACCATTAAACATTACAAAAAATAATATTTTTATAATTTTCAGACAACTTGGCTGAATTTTAAAAATTGTTCCAAATCTTAAAAATTTTTCAAAGTTTAATAATTACCAAGATTTGAATTTTCGATAAGTTTTGAAGATACCTAAAAACTCAATTTTGAAAATTTACAAAAATCTAAAAATCTCTAAGAATGCAATTTTTAGAAGATTTTTAGATTTCTTTCAAGTATAGAATTTAAAAATAAGCTTTCAAAGTTGATGTTGTTTCAAAAATTTATTAAAATTAAAAAAATACCAAAATTATAATTTTTATGGAATTTTAAAACTCTCAAAATTTCAATTTTTTACCAAATTTAAATGAATTTTTAGAGATCTTTCTTCATAAAAATTCGTTGAAAATAAAAAAAAAAAAACGATTTTTACAAATTTTTAGAAAACTGAAAAATTCGAAGGAAACTCAATTATTTACAACTTGTTACATATCAAGTCAAAAATTATTTTCTGATTAAAATATTTCCTCTCCTGAAAAATTGAAAAAAAAAAATCGTCTTAAATCATGAATATTTCGTTTATAAATAAATTCGTCATCATCCTTCAAATCTCCCCCCCCCCCCATGAAAGAAAAATTTAATGAAAGTTTTAATTTCAACCAAATTTTTGTAAAACTAAATAACAGTACTTCGAGTTTCAAAGTGCCCTAATTCTAACAAAACTTTCTTGGTTCCTTTGAAACTACGCACCTGCACTTGAGACATCTAAAGTCTTCTCAAAGAATTCGTTCTATTCTTCGAGTTTCTTTTTCAGAAAGCACACTAATTTTCATAATTTTGCAAAAAAAAAAGACCAAAATATTTTGTTTTAAATTTTACAAAAAAGTTTTCCTCCAACTTGAATTTAAAAATATTAAAATGTCAGGAATTTTAGCTTATAAAGGTACGAAAAAATTTTACGATAAAATTACAAAACTTTTATACTTTAAAGTAAGAAATTTTCCACGAAAGTGTAAAATTTCATTAAAGTACTACAGCTTGGTCGATTTTGGGTTATGCTCGGGTTCTATTCATTCGTTACCTTTTCTCATAAAAAATTCCAAATTTGTTTCTTGTTAGTTTTTTTCGCTCATCCGCCACCTCAAACATATGAATGTAGAAGAATTTCCAATCTCATAATCGCATTTCTGCTCGCTCTTCCTTTCTCTTCCATAGTTACTCGTTTATCGCAGCGACACTGCACTTTTAATAAACACGCCAAAGCTCGTACTCGCTTTTCGTTTCCATTTGCATGAGTAAACTGTACGTACAAAAAATACATTCGCATATACGCGTATGCACACGATGCAAAAAAAAAGAAAAACTCATTCAAGAAAGAAAAGAAAGAAAAAAAAGTAGAGCCCCTCGTAATATACAATTAAAATTACATGCCTACGTTCGGCGAATAATCCGAGCATAAATCCTATAAAGGAAAAAAAAGAAGCATCGTCGAGTAGCTGATGCGAAGACAAATACACGCGAATTGGAAAATGAGAAAGGCAAAAAAAAAACACATCTACAACACAAAAAGCTCTACGAATGCTTCGCATTATTGACATAGTTCGATATACACGCATACAAACGCACACCCGTGTACTTTCGCCATCTTCTTGCGCCACCGACCACCCCATCCAGTGCGCCACTTTACAAAGTATATTCATCGGTGCACCATCATCCGGATGACTCATGTAACACGCACAACAAAATATCGATCGAATTTTCCACAACTGCTTACAAAAGGAAACGAAGGCATCGCATTTCCTTATGTAGCTTGCACACTGTGCTGATGCGTATGCCAACTGCAATTTCGCACTAGCCTGCGTATCGCATCCCTCTTGTCTTCGCCTTGCACAGAAAACTGCGTTTTAACTTGTTCGCTCGCTGCTGCCGCACCTTCGGATTTTGCCTCTTCGATACGGGTGTCGTTCTAGCATAATATAAATTCAAAGAAATAAAAGAGAAAAAAATATATAAAAAATTATGCACGCAGTTTAGTTGCAGTGCTCTTTTTAGTTTTTTCAAATGCATTTACTTTTTTCTACAGGGTTTTTCGATATTACGAGTAAATCGTTTGCCTGCGTATACGTCTGATTGATTCCATCCACTGGATATTATTTCCAGTAGAACTGGAAGTTCAATTGTTGTAGAATGGATAAAATCGCGGCTGCAGTACAATGGCGCAGAAAATTCTCATTTTTATCCCGTCTTTGTCTCATTTTGGAATTTTTTGTTTCGATTTTTTATAAAATTGAGAAAATATATCACAGCTTTATTAATTAGGTATTCTTTGTAAATTTTCCCATAAAGAAAGCTTTCTTTTAAAGTCAGCCTAGAATTTTTTCTTACCAGGAGTATCTTTTCTTGAATAATTAAAAAAAAAAATTGATGTGAAAATTTTTTGAGAATATTTTTTGATGAGGATTTTTTCCCAAAAAATATAATTTTTCCAAAAAAAAAATTTATCAAAAGATATTTTTCCAAAAAAAAAAAATCATTTTCCAAAATGTTTTTAAAGTGAGATATCGTATTATTTTTCCAATAAAATTTTATAGATCGTTTTTTTCAAAATATTTTTGCTAAAAATTTTTTTCAAACGAAAATTTTGAGTAATTTTCAGGTAAACTTTTTTGCCAAAATTTTTTTTAGAATAATTTTAAACGAGAATTTTTTTTTTATTTGGAAAATGTTTCTCCAAAAAAAATATTTTTCTACGAAAATTTCATTCTCCAAAAAGTTTTAATAAAGGTTTTTTTTTATCAAAACAAAAAAAAAATCCAAATAGACAGAAAATTTTGGTGTTGTTTTTTTCATATTTTTTTTCCTAATTTTTCGGTAATTTTCAAATTGATTTTTTTACGAAGAGCATTTTGCACCATTTTTTTTATCTGAGGATTTTTTCGATTTTTTTTTGGCTTGAGAATTTTTTTTTAAAGTTGATTTATTTGAGAATTTTTTTTTCTAACATTGTTTTTCAACTGCTAGATTTTTTACCCAAAAAAATATTTTCCAAGAAGGAGGGTTGTTTTTCAGGAAAATTCTCAAGTTTTTTTTTCTAAAAAAAATTTCTTGAAAAATTTTTATTTTTTTCTGAAAAATTGAAAAAAATTGACTTTGAAAAAGTTTTTTTCAAAAATACCTATTACTTTTCCAGGAAAATTCAAAGGGTCGTTTTTCCTCCTTTCTTTTAGTTTGAAAAAGATTTTTCCCAAGAATATTATTGTTTAAGAAAATTTCATTTCTAAGAAAGTTTTTTACTTATAGGAATTTTTGCCAAAAAAATAAATATATTTTTCCAATAATTTTTTTTTCCAAGTTTTTTTTTCTTAATATCGTTTTAAAAAATTTTTGTTAAGATTTTTTCTTTTGGTTATAGATAAAGGATTGTCTGCCAAAAAAATATTTTTTCAAAGAAAAGCAACTTTTTTTCTGGAAAATCCAAGATTTTTTTATGAGAATTTTTTCAAAAAAAATTTGAGGTAACTTTTAAAATAATTTCTCCAATGTGAAGAATTTTTTAAAGAATTCTTTTGGATCGGAAAATGTTACTCCAAAAAGGTTATCTTTCTAAGAAAATTTATAATTTCCAGGGGATCTCTTTTTCCTAAATGATTTTTTGTTAAGAAGAAATTTCAAGATGGATTATTTTTCTTTGAACATTTTTTTTAGGATTTCTTTTTTGAATATTTCTTTTTTTTTCAATAGAAAACTTAGATGAATAAAATATTTATTTATCAAAAAGACTTTTTCTTGATTTATAAAACCAAAATTGCGACGATTTTTTTTGAAATTTTTTAGTGTGAAAAATGTCTTTCTATATCAAAAACATTTTTTTTCAATCAAGTGAATTTTTCTTTTAAGAGGATTTTTTTTATATTTCATTAAATTGTTTACCGATTATTCCAAATAAAATAAAAATAAATAGAATATTTTTCAGAAAAGTTTCATTTTAAAGACCAGCTCACGCTCAGGTTATTTTTTTTTTGGAAAAATTTCTCCCTTGAAAAGCATTAGTAATTCTTTCTTTCAAAGCCATTTTTTTTGAGTTCAACTCTACTTGTGTGGTATACATAAATTTTCAAATTGAGTCATTAATGCACTCTTGCATCTTCTCTTCACTACCTAAAACCATCCTATGCATTTTTCAAGATTTTAGAAATAAATATTAACCATATAGTTCAAACACCTCAATTTTTTTTTTAATTCCACAAAATGTCATAATCTCTCTCCAAATTATTAATCTTACTTTTTTTCGAACACTTTTACCTACTCAAACAAATTTTGAATTGAAAAGAATTTTTTGAATTAAAGTGTGTTTTTCAAAATTTGTTGACATCAATCTTTTAAAAAAATTTCTCAAACAGGTCTTATATAAAAAAATTGAAAATTGAATTTTAACAATGGTTTGATATTCGAATCCAATGTTTGTTGAATTTTGAAGCTCATGGGGCACGAGTAGGTAGATCTAGTTAGAGAAATCTAAAAAAAAAATCAGAGAATTATTTCAGATGATAAAGAAGAAATGTATGAAGATCAATAGTCCAATTTGAAAATTTTCCAAAAAAAGGAACACCCCCACAGTACACTAAGCATACCCTCATCAATACCTGACACACTTAGAAAAACCTTATCACAAACCATCTTATCATTGCGACGAGATTTATTGAAACCACACCATCTCTTAGAACCAACAATTAAAACACCACTGTCCTCGTACTCTTTGCCAAAAGAAACATTCAAGTTGGAAAAAAAAAAGAAAACCGTATTTAATTAAAAATAAACCTGAACTACGTCGAAGGCGAAATTCGCCACGTTTAATCAGACCAGCATTTCAAAGGCAGATGTTTATACGAAGCCGCTATACAGCTCCCGGGATAAAACTTTCAAAAAAGAAGGGAAGCCATGAAAAAAAAAACTCATTAGGAATACTTTTCGACGGTAAGTTCAACGTATGCGTAATTTTTCGTCGAGTCGATCGATCGCCGACCAAGTTCGTTGTCATTAGTACGTACTTTTTTTTTAGGTAAGTAATTTTTCAACGACGAAGTATAAAAGCCAAGGCCTGACGACTAACGCGTTAGGTACGATAAATATGAAAATCAGCTTAACTTGAATGCGAAAATAATCAGGTTTTGGATGAATTACTAGAAACAAAAGAAAATAAAATAAAGCGAATATATTACTCGGTACGAATACATTAGCAGTTCCCAAAATTCTACCGACACATCACCTATAGTAGTATAAGCTCGCTTGATATAGATACCACCCTACCACCCTCCTTGTAAGACTTCTCTATCGCGCCAAGGCCCGGCTTTCTTTGGTTTTCGCAATAAAATTGAACCACCCTTCTAATTTGATAGCTCGACTCTAGACACCGCCTTTATCATTTGTCTTCACGCCGAAAAAAGGTCTATCGCTGGGTTAACCTTAATTAGTGGTCAGTTACATCATCCAATTCACCCTTCTTTGCTCTAGTCTTCCAAGGGATCAGCACCAACGCGTCAAATTATAAGATTTCTCATTTACTCGCGTACAAACATCTCATTCCAGACCGACTGACTTGTTCGTCAAACTGGCCATATGGTTTGCAAATTTTGAGAACCGTTGCTGGATAATTAGTTTTTTTTCAGTCGTTTATTGCGTCACACGAGTAAACTAGTTTCGTTTTTTTTTCTAGTTTCATTTTGCGAACTTATCATTGAGCAGAGTGGTCGAACTTCCGGACTATATAGGTATTTATATAGGTACAACGAGCCATGACTTTGCTATCAGTAGGTTTACCTGCAGCTATGCAATGCACACCATCGAAGTAGCCTGCTAACAGTTAGCAACGTTTCCGGTGCGTCGTTCGTTATTGGCCGGCCATGTCTCCAAAACTTGATTGACCGCGCAATACGTATAGGTATATACTTCAATTTTATCGAAATACTCGACAATAGAAGGCAATTTATGCGGAAATAAAATCTTCAATAGGTTCGAATCTCAATCCGTAGAAAATTAAAATCTGGCAAACCAAAGTGATACTGAACTCGGAGAAAAATCACTATCAAAAGTCTCATCAAAACCGATCAATATTTTTATTAAATTCCTAACCCTACAATTCGCAGCACAATTGGCCAAAACTGACTGATAAATTCGACACCAGCATCGCACAATTCTCTCATCAAAAATTTAAACCACCAACGCCAGCGCCACCATCGGTCGTATCCATTCCTTGATTAAATTACTCCAACATTTCTCTGCCAAAACCTCGTGCAATGTCCAGCGCAGCGACGACAAATGACATCGGTCAATACAAGGGCCTTAAGTATATCGGTGCTTCGGTGCACGGTATTCGGTGCAATGTCAAGATCACAACCTAGTAATCTGGCGCTATAAAAGCCCCTACAGCGTAACTCTCTCTCCCCTCCCCTCCTCGGTACATTCGAACTGCACACTTTCGTCGCAGCGTGATACTCGCATTTTCGTTACGTTCGAATTCGAAACCCTACCCTCCTCCCCGTCTGTTTTCTCTTCAACCCCCCCACATACGGGTAGATTTCTCTTTTATCCATCCACTAACGCCGATCTCGACGATACGAATTTGTTGAAATATTTGTATCATTTTTTAGTTTTCTCCTTCGTCTGCTTGGTTAGCTTTTTTCATCTTATTCGCAGCTTTTTTCCTTCGTTCGTTTGGCAATTCGCGACTTGTTCCAGCGATAAATTGAAGAATCTCGAAAACTAATTTAATAAATCGACGAGTTGGATTTTTTCTTCGCATGGCATGGCAAGGAAAAAATTGCGAAAAAATTATAGCGCGTCTAAAAAGGCGAAATTGTAATTTTTCGAGAGTTTGAACAGTCGGAAGAATTTTTTCGCAAGGAAAAAAATTCATATGATAACACGACGAGGAGGATGATTTTAGTCTCCTATTTTTTTCAATGTCAACAATTTTTTTTCAGCAAAATAAATATTTGATGTGTTTATTATTATCGTTTCGTTTAGAGTGAGAAAGTGGAGGGAGGAGAGCTTTTGTTATACTTTACGTAGGATGTTAATTTTCTTTTAGAAATAATATGCAGTTTTGAAAACAAAATAATTTTTAGGTTTTCAAACTTGGGAGCAAAAAGATTAAGAGAAAAAAAAATAATGAAAAAAAATTTATTAAAATTAATAAAAAATCAAGAAACATTAAAAAATGGTGAAAACTGTGTTTCATCTCCACATTCATTACCTCCATTGTCTCATTTCATTAAAAAATTGATATTAAAAAATTGAAAACTAAGAAAATTATGTTTTGTATGGTGTGGGGAGAGGGGAGAAATGATAAAAATTTAGAAAATTTTGTATTTCATCTCACTAGGTACTCATTTTCTCACTTTTATACTTGAAAACTGGAAATTTTGGAAATAATTTGCAAAATTGAGAAAAATCATAAAATAGCATAAATATGTGGAAAAATTGAATTTTCTCTCAATATTAAATCGCCTTTTATCCGTTCAAAATGGGAAAAAATTGAAAATTGGGAAAATAAAATTTTGAAAAAATCAAGAAAAAAAAACGAAGAACATGAACGTGTGGGGAAAATTGGATTTCAACTCAATATTGACCCATTCTTTTTTCCCTTAAAAATGAAAAAACTGAAAATTAATCAAAGAAACTTGTAAAAAATCGAGAAAATCGAAAGAACATAAAAATGGGGCGAAAATTGAATTTCATTTTAATATTCACTGCCTCTGTTTTTTAGTTGAAAATTTAAACAAAAAAAAAACAGAAATTTAAAAATTGAAAACTGAGATTTTTTTGAAATTAATTAATTAACTAAATACAAACCAAAAAATATAAAAAATTAAACAAAATCAGAAATTCATCTCAATATTCGCACTCGCTTCCGTTTTTACCCTTCAAAATTAAAAAAAATTGAACTTTAAGAAAATAAAATTTTGGAAAAATAGGTACTTGATAAAATAAAGAACATAAAAATGCAAGAAAATTAAATTGTATCTCGATATTAATCGTCTCCTTTTTCAGTTAAAAATTGAAAAAAAACATTGAAAAAAGAAAGATAAAATTATGAATAAAAAAATCAAGGACACAAAAATGTGGGCAAAATTGCATTTCATTGAGGAAAAAAAATGAAAATTATTAAAATTCAATTTTGAAAAAAACTAAAATAAACCCAAAGAACATCGTAAGAATGCGAGGAAAATTGAATTTCATCTCAATATTCATCCCTTTCTTTCTTTCATTTTAAAACTGAAAAAGGTTCAAATTAAAAGCTATAAGATTAAAAAAAAAAAAAATGTAACAACATTTCAGTTTCATCTCAACATTCATTCTTTCCCTTTGACGTATTTCAAGATTTCAAGAATTTAACTAAAATAAAAATGAAAATTCGGAGACTGAATTTTGAAAAAAATTTAGAAAAATCCTAAAGAACATAATTTTTTAAAAATGTGAAGAAAATTGAATTTCATCTAAATCTCCATATTTCAAATTAAGGAAATAGAATTTTGAACAAAAATCAAGGAAAACCGAAAGAACATAAAAAATTTAAAATGTAGATAAAATGAATTTTATTTCAATGTTATTTTATTCCTTCCCTCGTCCTCACCAATAAATTTTTATTTTATGACGCCCGAAATCTTGGCATTTAGCGTCTCACGTAAACATAATTAATTTAACAAATAAAAGAGTTGAACATAATTATAAAAGTTGAAATTAACAAAGAAAAAATGAATTCCCTTTTTTCAGTTCAAAATTGAATAAATTGAGAATTGAAGATTTTTTTAAAGGAAAAAAGAAAATCAGAAAATATAAAAATGGGACTGGATTCAAATTTCAATTCAATATTTACTCTCTTTTTTGCACTTCAAAATTGAAAAAAAATGATTAATATTTTTTCGAAATCAAAAATCAAAAATTTGCCTAAATTTTATTTCAAGGTACTTACACATAAAACTGAAAAGGGAACAACAAAATGAACCAAGTATGAATGAAAAAAATTAAATACCGAGAAAATGAATTTTAGAGGAGAAAATTAAAAGGATATAACAAGCCAGGTCCAGAAGACCTGGCAAGAGGGCTCCCTGATCGCGTCACTACTTTCGTTTTTGAGAAGTAGATTTTACAGGGGAAAACGAGAATTTTCGAGAACGAGTGAAAAAAAATGTTAAATAAATAAAGAAAAATGAAGCAAGAAAACAGAAAGGTGGAACGCTACAATATCTAAAGGATGAAAACAGAAAGCTC
>FIZV01020542.1:0-12061 GCA_900050545.1 Trionymus perrisii | reverse complement strand
AAAACTACACTACTTTCTCTACATTTCACCATATTTACCTTCGTCTGAAGGTTTCTAGTTTCTGAGCTTACCCTCGGACAAAATTTGGGTTATAAGCATACCTATATATATATATATAAAGAAAGGTGAATTGGGGAAAATGGTGTAGACGTGTTCTACACCCTCTAAAACGTAAAAAAAATATTTTCCCGCACCTCGATCTGACAATCATGACGAATTTAATACCGACTTTTTAAGAAAAGTCGGTAAAAAGTTTTTTGATGAAAAAAAATCGTAAAAAATTGAGGTACATCTTGAAAATTCCAAATTTTTCTTTGTGCTCTCTTCATTGATAAAATTTCTCATGCTCACTAAACAAAGGAATACTTCGGCCTCAATTTGGGCTCCATGTAGTAAATTCCTATATCAGGTCCTGTTCATCGTCGCGAATAATTTAATGTTTTGAATAGATAAAAACCGTGAAAGAATCGTCATGTTTAAATTTATTCTTCCTGATAAGAGTACGACGTACTTTGGAAAAAAAAAATTCGAAGTTTCAAAAGTTGATAAAATACGAGAATTTTCGAACACGTGATATAAAATAAATAATACGTAAAATTTCATTTTTACATAACTTCTTCGTGAATTTTGCTTCACGTGCTAGAAAACTTTTCAAGGAAACTTATCAGCAAAAAGTTTAGTATGTCAACTCATTGAACTTCAACTGAGTTGATTCAATAATAAGTGTGGAAATTTGTTTTTGCCTCAGTTGAAACCCACATTTGTTCCGTTTCTATGATATAATTACCTATATTTTAGGTGCTTCGAAACATAAATTTCCTATTTCTTTAAAATATACTCATATGTATAATACAAAAGGTACAGCAGTATACATACATTATATTTTAATTCGAGCCTAAGCTTAGTGTATTGGTAATATAGGATATCTTTGAACACAGTTCATTAATAAGCTCTACAACTTTTGCGATAAAATTCTTTTACAGAATTGACGTATTTCCTACTTAATCTAAATAAGCACAGATATAAAACGGAAAATACAGCCGTCAAATTTTCCACATTCATCTACATAAGTTTGGAGAATATACGATATAAGTATATTGTTCGTGTATTTGCACGACATAGATCGTCTAAAGAACATTACCACGGCAAGTTTATCGTGAAAATTTCTCCTTGTTTGGGTTTTGCGAACTAACGTGATATCGTGGTATGCATCGGTACATTTTTCTTTGGTATAATGATTTTATTTTTCGTTACAAACTTCATCGGAACTTGGTAGGGTGCTTTTTTGGCAACATCTTCCAGTATGTGTCGTCACGTAGTCTTTATCGCATTTTACAAGCTTATTCATTGAAAATTCTATCGACCTTTGTATTGTCATACTGGTATATAAATATTTCATATTTCGAATACTTACTTAATTATTTGATATTTCTACAGTACAGCGCGAAGTATTCCTTGGTGTAAGTTTTTTCTACGTATTTTTTCGTTTACAAAACGGGTTGAAAAAATGTTCATCCGTAGCATACATACATACACGTACCAATGAACAACGGCCATAATTTTGGTAGAAGATGCCCGTGCCTAAGCCTTTTTATTCTCGCAATCTATACCAATGTTCACATTTTCAGGTCGAGCCTCTTTGATATTTTGCGAGCTGCTAATTAAGTGTATAGGTAGTACAATCTACTTCTCTTTCAACCTCAAATATTGTAATTTTCTCTTATTCTCTTTAAACGTGTTTGTCGTTTAATGAACTTCCTCCCCTTTTAACCCACATTATCATCGGCATATTTACTATACACACGATATAAACAACCACCTAAATTTATTACACGCCGTCACAGTTCAATTATTTTGTATCGGCGTCTTGCATGTTAAGATGTTCGATAAAGATGAGGTAACATAGTTCCTTCGGAATGATGAAACACATTCGAGTGTAAAGTTACAAGCTTATATATACTTATGCCGATGCGTCATTAAAATTTTCCACTCTTAGACGAACGAAATATTTTTCTGCACGTAGATCTAATTTGACATTTTACAATCCGGTATGTAAAACAAGAAGGTAGGGATGGGAAAAAATTCTCTGCATTGGTGAGGAAGCAACTAAGTTGAAAGCTAGGTTCATATGAAAAATTTCAGCAAAAAAAAATCAAAAAACGGATGTTACAGTGTAAAAGAATTTCGAAAAAACTTGAAAAATGAATACAATTTTTTTTGTAAAAATAATTTTGATTTTTTCCAACTTTTTCGTTATCTACCTACTTAAAATTTTTAAAAATTATTTCAATCAACATTTTTCTTTATTCGCCAGAATTTTTCTCAATTTTTTTTAAACCTATCAAAATACATATTTCTTTTCCTATTTTTTAAAATCTTCTTGAAGATTCATTTTAAATTGAAAAAAAAAGTAGAAGAATCTGGAGTAGAAAAATTATAAAAACATTATAGATGATTTTTTTATGAAAAAAAAAATGCGATTAAAATTTTTATAAGATGAGCATTTAGATTGAAAAATTCAGTCAAGACAAGAAATGAAAGCAATTTTTGAGCTGAGCATGTTTGTAAGTTTTTGAGCGAAACCGATTGGCAATGCTGGGTTTTAAAATTTTTGCGATGCTGGCAATGGATAGAACTTCGAAAAAAAAATGTTCTAATCACATTGAAATGACTTTATTTAAAATTGAAGGAGTTACAGCAAAAAGGAATTCATGCCGAATGTATTGCCTACTTCGATTTATTAAGGTGCTTTGATGAGACATGAAAATTGCAAAATTACGTCGAGACAAAACATGAAACAGGTGTAACTTTTTGAAAGAAACTGAAAAAGTTTCGTAAAAAATTTGCGCATCTTGGCAAATGAAATAACTACGAAATCTTGAATTTCGAAAATACCAACTTTCAATATTTTTTAATGTCTTTACGCCTTCAGAGATGGCCAAATTTTTTGCATAACTTTTTTTGTGCCTCTCAAAAGGCTACACCAGTTTCATGTATTGCCTTGATAGGATTTCCAATTTTTCATACACCACTGCCCCTTTAAAAATCAAGATAGGCACCTGGTGTACATAAAGTGTTTTGTTAGTGGTATTCGGTTCTTATGCTTATCCAAATCTCAAGTCCGGTTGTTCAAACAACCGGAACACCCATTTGTTAGGTGCTTTTTAAAGCCTACCGAGCTATGTGACAAAAAACATCGTTTCATTTCTTCACTCTGTGGGAATGGTTGTTGTAAAATTGCTTTGAAAAATACGAAATTCAATATCGGTGTATTTTTAGCGAATAAGGTTCAATTAATATACTTTCACAATGACTTTATACTTAGGCATAAATATTACTTACTTCACTTACGAGAATGGGCTTTTATACCTATGTATTGTAGGGTTGTTTTTACCGTTTAGTCAATGTTTTAATGATGAAAAAGAAGAAAAAAAAACATCACGTGAGGTACGATTCTTTTTCAACCTTGTTTTTTTGGTATAGAATCTTATTGAATATGTGTGGGAAATACCTAATGCCTGAAATACAGTTAGCTTCAATACGAAACGCATTTCAAAGAAATATTGAGTGAAGTGGTTTGATGAGAAAGAAATTTGCAAGAGTCGACCATGATAATTTCAAAAATTCATATGAGGAAGCTGGGTGAGAAAAAAAATGCAAAAATAAGTTCAGTAAGACGTCCAGTTTAACAAAATAATAGTTTTTTCCCATAGTAAATAAATTCGGCTAAAAAAATTTAAATTTTGGACTTTGAAAAAATATTGAGTTTTTGAATACTCATTTCCTTCCTATTGCCCATTTCCATTATTAGTCAAGATAAATTTTTTATTTGGAGGAGAAAAAAAATATGATTTTTTTTTTTCGACATGCAATGACTCAGTCCCTTCAATAGTGCGGATAGGCAAACATGTATACACTTTGTTGAAATAAATTGCAGACTTGCCTAATGGAAGGGATTATTCTTAACCGTGACACCCTGTATAGATATGTATAGATACCAACGTCTGTAAAGAAAGTCAGAATGGATTTCTGGGGCTATGGAATGGATTTACATTACTTATACTTAGTTTAAACGTAAACCAACCTTTCGATGCTCGAGTCATTTCAGACTGTTGATTAACATTCATACTGTTTTTGTACGTTTCATTTCTTAATCAATTCTTATTAACAATTTTTAATTTTGTTACAAGATTTTTTTCTCGAGAAAATATATTTCTTTGCAAATTGAGAATTTCTTTGCTTCAAAAAATTAATAATTTCTTTTTTTTAGAAAGTTTAATTTTGTTTTCAATTTTTTAAGTTTTCCGTCCCACTTTATTTTTGGAATAATTTTTTTTTTAATTTTTCAATTTTTTTTTAGAGTAAGAAATCTATATTTTTATTATAAAAAATGGGAATTTTTTTTGACCTAAGAAATTGAATGTTTTTCATTTCAAGAAAATTTTAAAAACTTTCTACATATTACTTCAAAAAAATGAGAAAAAATTTCTAAATCTAAATTTTTTCCCGTTCTAGAATAATTTAAAATAACTTTTCGCCAAAAATATCAAGAAACTTTTCTTTATTCCAAAATATAACTTATTTTTTTCTGAAAAAAAAAAAAAAAATACTCAGGTACACTGAAAAAATTGAAAAAATTTTCAATTCCAAAAATGAAATGAAATGAAAAAGCTAAGAAATCGAAAAAAATAAAGAAATCTCTCATTAAAGTAAACGTTTTTATTTCTGTTTTAAGAAAAACGAAGGATTTTTTCGACATTTAAAAAAATAAAAATTACGAGAAAATAAAAAATTGAAAACGGAAATTTAATTATTCGTTCAAAGTCATAGGAATGCGCACGTACACGTTCGAAATGTGCCGAGCACCAAAAGATCGGTTTAATATGTTCTAAAGGTAAGTAATAGATTTTCTGTAATACCCTCCCCTGAACTCTCATCCTTTGATACGCAATAGGTAGTCTTGATTTTTTGACAATAAAATGAGAAGAAACTAGGTTAAAAATGGCAAAATTTCGTCTTAACATACCTAATTATAAAGGTATCAATAAAATTCATCTCGAATTTGATGAAAATTGAAGTAGGCAGCAGGCAGATACCTTCTTATGGTAAATTGACTAATTTGCGATATTTCAAGGTGTATTTTTGAATAATGCACGCGTATTAAAAAGAAACTGTAAATCCATTAATTTTATCAATATTTTTTCATTATTAAATACACAACATCGATTGTTCTCGTATTAGCTAGGTATATTGATAAATTAACAAACGAATTTTCCCGGCTGGTCGTTTACAACAGTAGAAGTATCGGATAGATTAAATTTTGAAAGCTTCGCGAGGCAAGTGAAAAAAACTAATCAATCGTGTTTCTGGTACGACACGATAAAATGAAAACAAGCATTTTTTTTCCCGGATAGTAATATCAGAACGTCGAAGTTATCTTTTTTGGAAAAATCTTTTCTTATCGAAATTAAACTCTTTTGTCAAACTGACATAAACGAGGACGGTCGAAATCAATTTTCTGTTCTTCGTTCTCGAACGGGTCGAATGGCAAGTACCCAATTATTAAACGAGAGATCATGAAACGTGGACGACAACCACGTGTAAAAATTCGTTACCTAAATTCTGATTCAATTTTTTAACCTGTTTGAAAAAAATTATGAAAGTCGTTCCGCCGAATGGTTATGATTAATCAAAAAGACAATTATTGTAATTGATTTCCTACTTTTTTTCACTGTTTAAAATGAAAATTTCTCGTTATTCTTGCCTTTTGAATGAAACTGTCATCAGACAACTATTTTGTAAAAAGTTGATTACATTTTTAATAAGACACGTTGCAATTTTTTTCTTTTCATAACCGGCAGTTTTCTTGCCTCACTGTTCCAGGGCGTTTTGCTATTAAGTAATGAAATAATTCAATTTAATAAAAAGCCAGTCGAAAATTAAATTATTTTTCGCATCGTGTTTCTGTTTTCATTTGTTTTTTTTCCTTCCTTTAAATTTAGATTCAAAATGTAGAACGAATTCGATTTATTACCGTTGAGTCTGTTGAACGAGAAAAAATTAAAAAAATAAGTCTGGCTTTTCAATTATTGTTCGTAATACATGTGTTTAAAATGTTTTGTTTTTATCAGTGAGTTGTTTTTTATCAATGTTTTAAACTTCTTAATTAATACAACAAGATGGAGTTTTTTTGGTCTTCGTGTATTCGAAGCTGAATGAAGTCAACGGTAGGATTTTATGAAATTAATTAATTTTTTCATTTGTAATTAAAATGACTCGAGCTGTTCTTGAAAAATATAATGACAGGTATCTGAAATTTTCGATGAGTTTAATCGGTATTTTCAAATTAAAATTTGATAAAATATAGAATGCGAGAGTAGAAAAAGAGTTGTATTTTTTGGATTCTTAATTTTTTAGGGTACTATAGGTACATATAGTGCATTCGGTTGGCAGGCATGGAAATGTTCGAAAAGTTGTTCTGGTGGTTTTGTGAGAATGTGCGGTTTGGAGTAGTACCAAGTGTTGATGTGTTTTCTTAATGAATTTTTAATGCGGTAGAATTTTTGAGTTTGTTTTTAAGTAAACATTGATATGTATTGAAGAGTCAATCTTGGTCTCGATGAATTGTTTATTTTCAATTTTTTTCAATTGCATTATTATTTTAATGAAATAATAAATTATAACGCAAGTACCTAAGTTAAATCTAATTCTATCTATTACTTTGAAATTTTAATAATTGTATTTATTTTTGCAGGTAAGTGAATGAAGAAAATGAATTCAATATCGAGAATAATACCTAATTACCTATACCTTTCTCCATAGGTACACCGAAAACTTCCATAGGTAAATATATTAAGCCTACAGTGGGATTTTGTACTTTGATAAAATATCCATTTACGCTTGAAAATATTTTGAATAACAAAAATTGAATGTATTCGTTGATTCTGCTTTGAAACACGACGAAGTGTGTTACGTATCGCCACAAAAAGTAAAATTTCCAGCCAAGCTAACTATTTAAATACAAATTTTAGAATAAAAAATACGAATAATTCGAGGTATCGGTCCCGAACAAACAATTTGGCTCACGAAAGCAATCTCATTTCAAAATTTCAATTTCAATTGATTGATAAAGCGGAAAAATATTTTTTTTAAATTAAAAATTTCCCTCCATATTTAACGAAGGTCAGTAATAGAAATTAATGAAAGGTTCTCTTGAAAACATACCCGAATAAAAAAAGTGATGAAAAAAAAATTAATAAATTCACGCGATTTTTGAATTTACAATTCGATTGCAACGAGCTTCACACTCGGAAAAAAGCGAACTTATCGCTAATAGTATGAGTTTGGAGAGTGTAGTATATCACAATCACTATTTTATAGCGACATTTGCTACGGATAATAAACGGCCACGTCTTGAAAGGATTTAAAAGAAAAACTGAACGCATTTATAGAGAGCGTAGGGCGTCGAAGACGAGGACAAACAAACACAAAAAAATACAAAAAAAAAAGTAAAAGGAGAAAATGTAGTGAAAAAAAAGAAAGACAAACGCATAGGTACTTCACTATTTCTCTTTATGCTTGCCATTTATTAGTTTGCCTTTTACGGTACGCTGACCGCCCTGGGGACCCACTTTTAAACTTGGCTCTTCTTTGCAATGAGTTTGCGAGATCATTCTGCGCTAAGCCATGCAAATTTTGAAAATACTCCTTTTTTTCGGCATGGTCATCGTAAATTTTCTTGAAATTATGTCGTGAAAGAATCTTGATATTGGTATGGTTTTTTTTTCGAAGTTGTCTGTAGGTGTATTTTTTGTTTGTTTGTTTGTTTTCTCTCTTGTTTTTTTTTGCTGAATATCTACGTTTGCAGAATGATGGGTTTGTTTTTATTTTTAATTAGGTGAATGAACCTCATACTTCTTTTTGTTATTACCGAAAACATTTCTCAGAATTTTTCAAATTTTAGAAATAAAATTACCCCGGCCCCACTCGAGATCTTTTTGCAGGGGTTCAAAAATTACAATAAAAAATTAATTATCACATTTCCCAAAATTTGCCAAAGTTGATTTTTTGTACTTTTTTCAAACTTAGTCTTGCAAAAAAATTAAAGTTTAAAATTAAATTTTTGACATGGGAAAGTTGTATTGGTGCAATGGCTTTTTCCGCCAAAAAAAAAAACTTGATTTTTTTGGGTAAAAGAGATTGAAAGAATTGTAAAAAAATTAATGTTGATAATTTTTGGAACGAGCGATTATTTTAAAAAACACATTTATCGAACCTCTGTCAACAATTTAATTTCCAACTTGAAAACCTTTTTTTGCTCGACAAAGTTTGAAAAAAAATACCTACTGAAGAATATTATCGAAAAACGTATTTTTCGAATCCTTGCTGAAAATACACAACTTGGCATTTTTTTTGTGCGACGAAAATTGAAAGAAAGTAAAAAAAAAATTGTTTTGATATATTTTGAAACATGCAATAATTTTTTTTATTCGTATTTTTTGAACCTTCGCCAAAAACAATTTTTAATTTGAAAATAATTTTTTTTGCAACAAAATTTGCCAAAAAAGATCAAGAAATTACTTTGACAAATTTTGAAAAATCAATGAATGAAAAAAATTACCTACGTATGTTTCGAATCCCTCCCCAAAAATTGGATTTTTTTTCTGCGACAAAATTTGAAAAAAAAAAGTTCAAAAATTGTTTTCAACAAACGTTGGAAAATTTGTTTGAAAAAAATAAAAATAAAAATTACGTCGACAAATTCCCCCCCCCCAAAAAAATAGTTTTATTCAACTTGAAACTTTTAAAATAAAATTATATTTTTCGGAAACAAAGAATTCAACATAAAATCCTTCTGTAAATTCTACGTTCAACTTTGAGGCTCATAAATAAAGGATTAATTTCATTTTGAAAATTAGAAAATTTCTAATAATCTAGGGGTTCTCTCGTCCAATTTTATTTTATTTCACTTTTAAGTGACGGAATCCAGGGTATCGAGGTATTGCAATTGAGGTACGTTATTTTGCATCTATGGCTGAACATCGATGAATGAACAACAAATTGACCGTTAATTCGAATTTCGACCTAAAAATTTTAAACACGAGTTTTCAACAAGAAAAATCTGATGAAAAATGAGAGATTTTTATGAACAGAAAAATCCAAGTATTTTTACATAAGCAAAATCCCAAAAAATCGATTTTTCATTAAATTTTATGTTGTAGGAAAATTCTTCGTTTAAAGAGAAGAGTTTTCTGGGATGTCTTGTAAGAATTTTATGCAGGCGATTTTTTTTATGAACGAGATTTTTTCTAGAAGAACTTTCAAAGAAACAATTTCTGCTGCTCCCGTAGAGAACTTTTATGAAAAAAATTTTAGAATGCTTTTAAAGTATTTTTTTTCCATTTACCTACGCAATTATTTTATTTATTTCTTTTTTATTTTCTTTTTAAGAGACTAAATAAATTGAAGGAGCCTTCTTAAAAATGAATTTTTCAATGTAGAAATTTTCCATAAATATTTAAGAAGAAATTCTCAAAATGAAATAGAAGAAACATGAGTGATTTATACAAAAAATTACGAATTTGTACAACTTTTTCATGAAAAAAAAATCTTTTAAAGATAGAAGGAATTAAAAAAAAATGTTTTTTAGAAATTTATGCAAAAATTTTTCCATTGAATTTTTTTTTCAAATATTTATTTTATTCTGAAGTGAGATTTAAAATTTCGTTTCTCGTCAGGAATTATCGTATAAAATTTTTGGAGAAATCATTTTTGAAAGTAAGTAATTATTTTTTTTCCAACAAACTTTTCAAATAATTATGATATTTTTATAAATAAATTTTTTTGCAAGGAAATTTTCAAGATAAATAGGTACTTACTTATTTGACAATTTTTTCCACAATTTTAAATGGAAATTTAAAATAAATCTGAGAAAAATTGTGAGATTTAAAAAAATTCAAGCATATTTCACAATATTTTTAAACAAATTTTGGAGAAAATTTCTCCGAGATAATTTTTTCAACAACATTTTTGGAAAGTTCACCTTGCTCATGAAAACACTAAAGACATATTTTTTTTACTGTAAACATAAAAATTTGAAACTCGTCTTTAACCTACTTCCTACATACCTACCTACCTAGTACCTCTACCTACCTACGTACCACTAGATTTTCAAGTGGAAAATTCTCAAACTACAATTTAGGTTGAAAATAGACAGGTAATGTTTATATAAGGCGCGCTGTTGATTGCCATTGTTTCACTAAGGCTAATTTTAAAGTGTTACCATTCAACTGTTTCAACTGAGTGCGGAATTTAATTAAGTATATTGCGATACCATAAGAATGCTTTTTAGTGGGCTGGCACAGACCGGTATAGAGCACGAATGGTTAATTAAATCGACTAGTGTAAGATCGCATTTCCATTGGTTATATCTTTTGTATTCGAGGAAAAGGTTAACGCTTAAATGTTCAGCCTTGTGTAGCAGATTTCTCGGATAAAGTGCCCCGCTATGCATACTTTGAAAATTAAGATAAGATAATCGTTCATATTTAACTTGCGGACTAGAAAAACGAACCGTAAAGATTAGCTCGAATAGGAAGTTAGATATATGAAAAAGCTTTTGTTATGGATTTCTCGTCCGTATATTGAAAAATATTCTCCAAGTTTTGAGTACCTACTCTTATTTAAAATCGATGAATAAAAAATAATCGAATTATCAACGAATTCACGGTTTATTTGTTTACCTAAAATTCGACCCAGGGTTATACGCGGTCTAGCTTCTACAGCCATTTTTTTTCGCTCTTGTCTAATAATCATTGGATACAACTTGTAAGCGAAGATTTCTTTTCCAACATCATTTTTTTCCAACAAAAATAACCATTTTTCATGATAGTATGCCTAAAGAGGAAAAGCAAATTCGAAAAAGTCAAATGATGGAATACTTGAGGGTAAAAAGTTTTCAGCTCTGAAAATAAAATATTATAAGACTCGACCCATTAAGAAAACAAAATGTAATAATTACGAAGTTCTTTCGAGTTTAGACGAAATATTAAATGAGCAACGGTGACGTAACGGTTGGAGCACAATACAACACAAAATGGTGAATTCGTTTCAAATTAAAACCCTTAATTAAACAAAACCAGAAACATAATTCATATTCTGCAACAATAAATCTTGTCTTAGCTTGTCTGAAAACCAGCACGGTGAGGAATTTCAACTTTTTAAGAAGTACTTATTGCCTGACTGAGCGCAGATTGAAAAAGAATGCGAGTAGATGAAATTTCATTTTCAACCGTGTCGAACTGATTGTTGTATTTCATCGGGATGAATTTCTCTCCCTGGTACTCAGGTCTTGCTTATTAAATTCAAGGCCCATAGGGACAAAACATTTTCATTTTATCTTCTTTTCTTTGTTCGGTTATCAAAAGCAGCAAAATTTTCTTCATTTATTTAGAATTTTGGGCCACTAAAACTCTCGGCCCTGAGACAACTGTCTAGCCTAAATCCTCCACCTGTTGTTCCACTCAAAAAATTACACTCATGTCATACGTTTTCGTAGCAAAAATTAGCATTTTTTATGTATCGCTAGAGCCCCTCGAATATTCGAGCCTTCAATTGTCATAACAGACAATGAAACATGAAAATTTCAAAATTCCTTCAAGACAGTACATGAAACAGGTATGACTTTTTGACAGTAACAAAAAATTTCATGCGATACATTTACCTATTTTACAAAAATGAAGGTTCTACAGGAGCCTCAAACCTGGCAAATAACAAGCTTAAATATTAAAAAATTACCTCTCCCCCTCCTAAGTACCCACCTGAAAAATTTCAGAAATAACAAAAATTATTACAAAGTTGAAAATGACCGAATTTTTTTTTTAGTCCAAGTGACAGAAAATACTTATAAAATTTTAAAAACAACAGAAATTCAAAAAAAAACAAAAAAAAAACTACAAAACATGTTGCAGACCAGTCTGCAACGATGGGAGAGCATTTTCATGTTATGTCTGACAAAATGTCTTAAATTCATTTCAAATGTTAGGAAATGTATGAGTTGCAG
>FIZV01020505.1:0-11498 GCA_900050545.1 Trionymus perrisii | reverse complement strand
TCTAAATTAAATTTTTTTCAATTTTGTCAATAATTGAAATTTTTTATTTTTTAAATTATTCAAAGGGACAATTTTATCCTAAACCACAATCTTTTGAATGCCCTTTTACATAATTGTATTACGAGTAGGTAATTAAAAAAAATATAGGCCTATTATAATTTTTTTTAAAAACTAAATTTTGTTTGAAAAATTACAATTTTTTAATTTTATTTGTGACTGAAGTTCCTGGTGATGGTTCAGAGGCATTTTGGGGGCGGTTTAAATCCATGACCACCCCAATAAATACGCCACTGAGCATCGATGGGGAAGGGGTGAGTTGAATTTCTAAATTCTACAATAATCACGAAATTATCCCAATACTTACTTACCTACCGTATAAAAGTGGAAACAACGTCGGGAGCAATAAATTACTCATTTTAAAAGAATGCACGTTGCATTTATTTTGCCAGTCTTTAAAATATACAGAGCGTTACTTTTTGTTTTGAGCGTTGAAAAAAATAAATAAATAAAATGAAAAAACATATACGTATCTTTAAGATACTTTGTACACCTTCATCAATGATTAATGACAAAGCTGAAAATTTCCCCTCATAGAAAATGGGTTGAGATGTTGAAATCTCGCCCCTACTACAATTTATTTTATACGCAGGGCCGTGCAGAGGAAATCCGGCCCCTGGAGAAAAAAAATGTAAGAAGAGCTAAAAAAGTAAAAACAAACAAAATTACGTAAAACCAGATTTTTTTAGCACTGGTGGGCCCTTAGCGGGCCCTCCAGAAAAACTCGGGCCCGGGGGAAAACACTCCCTTTCTCCCCCTCTCTGCACAGGCCTGTTTATACGCATAAGTAAGTTCCCTCCTAGCATGACCACTTACCCTGATATGACGTCAAAGTGTACACTAATTACTTTATTATTCGTATTAGCATTTTCCCCTTGACGTCACTCAAAGCGATCAACATAATTAAATTTGGTTCAGTTTTTTGTCCCATTATTTTTTTTATTTCTTTTTCATCAAAATTTACCGAACAAAGGTTTCTTGGATGTCTAGTTGAATTATTTTCGCATATATTTTATTGTATCCGATGGATCAATACTGAATATCCGAGGGAAGCTTGAGCAACAGGTCGATAGCAGCAGGCGTTTCGTTTTGATTTAGGAGCGTTTGTACCAGTTTGTACGTTGACCTGATTTTCTGATATCTTCTCATCTTTCATTTTTTAACATCAATGTTGAAAACCTAGCCAGCAATATATTTTTTTTTTTTTTGAAATTGCGTCGATAACGCTAAGTCCCCTTTAACTCGTTACGTTTTTCTAATTCATCCTACTGATTTTTCTATCAGTAGATTATGAGGTTATTGAGATATCTTAATTTCACGGTTATTGGTTCCATAAATAATTTTAGATAAGAGTTGCTTAATTAATGATGCTTATCTTAGTCACTTTTCACTCGTCATTGTTTCCATTGACGAATTAAATCAATGTTAATTGTTTAATTACCATATGGATCTTTTCTCAAGTTCGAACTGTGATTATTTTCACGTGTATGGTTGAAAATCAGGTGGGACTATCGATTTATACCTATCTGGTATACTTACCTACATTTTTATGAGGTGTGGATGGGATAAGACAGTGTACGTATAAAATGTCCTTGGTTGCTTTCGTTTTCAAATTTTCGTAATCGAATTATAAATCAAAAATAAATAAAAATGAATTGAAAAATTATAATCGAGTCGAAAAATGCTTTGAGTACAAATACACTTTCCCACATGCCTATATAATTACGTACCTCCTTATTTGTGCCTGGTGAGATTTTTTTCGTTTTTACTCTAAAGGATCGTCTACAAGGCCGAAACAAAGGGGTTGGACACTTATAGAAAAAAAAATCTGAACAAACCAAAAAAAAATCAAAATCAAAGTTTTTCAAATTTTTATAAAATTTTTGAAAATGTATTTTTAAAACTTAGTGACTGAATTTTAAAAATTGGTACCTATATCTTAAAAAGTCTATTAAAATTTGAAAATTGCCAAATTTTAAATTTTCAGCAAAGTTTTTCAAAATTTATTTACTTTAGTACTTTTTCAAACTACAAAAAATGGAAAATTTTAAAAATTGTGGAATTGTAAGTAATATGTGTGGAAATGTAAGTATTTGAAAAAAAAAAAATTGAAAATGTACTTAATTAGATAGGTATTACATATCCTTCAGCTTATGAAAATATTAGAAAAAGACAAAATTCAAAAATTGCGTTAAGTTTTGGTTTCAAATTCAAAAATTTATTAAAATTTGAAAGGATTAAATTTTAGGTTTGAAATTTTACCGTTTAATAATGGATAAAATTTCAAAAAATCATTAATATTTTTAAATGTTCAAATTTCGGGCTTTTATTAAATTTGAAAAATTTCTCGAGTTTTTGATTTTTTTTTTTCAAATTTTTTAAGATTTTAATTAATTTGAAAAAATCTACGTATTTTTTAAATTGTTAGAATTTATGAAAATTAGAAAATTGAATTTTTAAAAATTAAAAAAAATCTAGCCCACTTCTTAAAATTGTGCAAAATTTTGAAAATTTATTGGAATTTTTAAAAAATAATGAAAATTTTGTCGATCGTCGCAGTTGAATTTTTATTTTAATTAAAAAAAAAAAGTAATAATAAGATAAAAGAACCCTCACCATTTTCAAGTGCCAAGGTACCTAAATACTTAATCTGGCCTGGCCTTGATCATCTGCTGCGATTCATCATAATTTTCGTACCCCTGAGAATTTTGCAACAACCATGGAAAATGGCGGCTATGAAGGAAGAATTTCGATTAAATTGTGTTCATTAAGATCACAGGCATAACTACAGGTTGGGCTTGCTTTGACACCATATCTACTTTTTTTTTTTTTTAATTCTGAATATTCAACGAAAAATTATCAATTTTTTAAAGTAAACAAAATAGGTACCTAGGTAACAAAACTCCTCAATTTTTAAAGAGAATTACTTCGAGGAAACCCCTCTTTTTTTTGTAAAAAAAAAATCAAATTTTTGGAGAAAAATATTCTTAATTTTCTTTGATTAAAAAATAATGATCATCTTAATGTCTTTAGAGTCAGTGAAAAAATTTCTCGTATTGGATTAAAATTTTTAAAAACTCCAAGTTTTAAAAAAAATCTTATGCTTTCAAAAATGGGAGAAGAAATGGACTCATGAACTCCACTTATTAATGGAAAGTTAACACTTGATTTTTGTTTCAATTAGTTCTCTCAAATTCTCCCAAAACACTCTGACAGCACTTAATATTCAGTTGATAGGAGAAAAATAAAAAATAGTTGAATATTTTCTCATAAAATGAACCGCGATTGTGGGGATGGGAGCAAAAATATCAAAAGTTGGAAATAAGGACCATCCTATATTAGGTACGAAATACGAATACGACTGTGTGCATGCTGGTCTCTAATTCCATAAAAAAGGATGTCCATACGTAAACAAATGTATCTCTTAAGTACACCTTTGACCTTTGACACAAAATACAAGTAAGCAGCACTAAGTCCAGCTCGTTTGCATCAATTTGCAAGTTGGAGAGAATATAGGTACCTTTTTAATCAGCAAGCGAGTAGGCGAGAGATATGAATTGTCGCCAAAACTAGACAAGCTCGCATTTTAAACGTACGTTTTTGCTGTAATGTCTTTCTTAATAGGTATACCCGATTCTAATCTAAGCTTCTCTATAAATATAAACTACGATATACCGTTTGAAATATCCACGAATTCTGCAAGCACAATGTAAAATGTTGTATGAGACCTGCGTATGTCGCGCTGTCTTGCTTTGGTCCTACTATGTTTAATAATTCGCACACATTTGTGGTAGCTATGAGAAATTTCATTTTTAAAATTCTATTTATATCCACACGGTAATAATAAATTCGTTTTGCCATGTTTATGGGCTATCGCAATTAAAATGACAGATTCGTATTTTATAAATAATCGTCGAATTGAATTGTAATTTCCATCTAAGTGATCGATTTAAAAATTTAATATGCCTACCTGTAGCCTATTACACAATTTTATTTCTATCGAATTCCGAAGTTGGAATTTTTGCTGTATTATGAAATGAAATATAATTACAATATTTTTCAAAAATTGTTTTCGAATCGAGTAGTTTATTGATATAGATAATTTATTTTAAAATTTTACAAAAATTTAATAGGATTCGTATCTAGAGAAAAAATCCATTTCAATAATGAAGGAAAAACGTGAAAATGAAAATAATGAAAGAGAAAGAAGAATGAACGCTCTTGGAAACGACTTGATTGTCAGATGCGCCCCGCTGAACCGTTGACAATAAAAAATAATTCACTCTATAACAATAATTTCTGTAAACAAATACGTCCTGGAATTCAATTAGGCGAGCATTACGCGTAGTGAAAATTTTAATATTACATCGGTAGATTACCAGGTCAAGGGAGCGAGAGCGAATAAAACGTATAAAAAGCAAAACGACAGTAAAAGGCGGAAACGTGAAAAAAAACACACTTCGCATGGAAAAATGTGTACTAGTGTTATAAATATAGAAAAAGTGTGATGTTCAAAAAATCTAAATGGAAGCAAAATATCGTACGTTTGTCAGTTCAAATTCCAGTACAAACGCTGAGACGAAAATAAACTTTCGACATCCCCATTTGCCTCGCCTTTCATTTATATTTGAAAAACGCAAAAACGCATGAACGAATTCGATGATATGTCGTTGGAGGTGGTGTATTTAATTAACACGTTCGTAGCGCGTTTCTCGGTTTCGGGTGTGTTAATGTAATCTGTTTAATTTTTCGTTTACATTTTCTGCTGCGTTGCAGTGGCTACGTTTTAAAATTTGGGTCGACTATTTTCATGAGAGCGCAAATGTCCTATGAAGCAGCTCCGGGGTGTTGGGTTACAAATCGTTCTAAACGTTGCGAGGTAATACGAGCGCACTCGCTTAAATAGGTCAGTTATTACATTGCCTTTGAAAATTTGAATGACAAAAACATATTGTTTCCAGAGCCGGTCTCGAATGAAATTTACATCGTATTATAAATTTTTATTTTTATAACGTTGTCGATATTCTATTCTTGTATTGTGTGCCTGGTACATCGTGATAATTTCTTTTACAGTGTTATTTTTATTTTTTTGAAATACAGCTCGCCATCTTACTTCTCATCTATGCTACAGAACTGCGAGTACTTTTCTTAAAAACTTAGTCAGAGACAGAGACGAATAGCTAGGTATAGTCCTGTAAAACTGGACCATAAAAACAAGAGCAAATTACATACATTTTGGGCAAAAAAATATTTTTTGATTTTGAAATGCTTCTTTGGCATAATCTTGATTTTTTATGACCCTGTATATTCAAAATGTTTCTCAAGTGATGTAGGAAAATCCACAAGGTGAATAGGCAACCCACAAGAAAACAAATATGTATATCATGTCTACTTATTTTCAAATTTTAAAGCTCTGTAGCGCCTTCATTTTCATAGGTAGACAAAAAATGTCAAGAGAACAAAATTATATTTTTTATAGTTGGTGCTAACCATAAATTATGCTCGTTCAAACTTTTCCCCAATTATATTTTTTCCTTGCCCTTTCAATTTTTGAGATAGGCACCCTATGTACACAAAATTTTTGATTTCTTATGGGTTGCCTATTCACCTAGTGGATTTTCCTACATCACTTAGGAAACACATATCTACTCGTGAAGACAATGCACGAAACAGGTGTACCTAACTTTTCGAAATCAACAAATATAATTTTGTGATAAATTTGCCTATCTTTGAAAATTTAACATAATCTTTTTTGGGTCTCTCGAAAGGTTACACCAGTTTCATAGTGTTTTGCCGGAATTTTGCAACTTTCATCCATCACTATTCACCAGTGCACTCTAATAAATCATGGCAAGTGATACTTTTGAGCAAAATTTCTTATTGCTGTAAAGCTTTAGAGGTAGCTTCTTCATTCTCTTCCAAATTAAATTACAAGATGATGAAAATTTTTTAAAAATATGAATGTGATTCGGCGAACAAAATTATTAATTAAGGGAAGGATGATATAAAGATATGAACATGCGATGTTCTAAAATTTCATGAGAGGTTCTACAAACAGCATGATCGCAATATGAAGCAAAGATGCAAATAAACAATGACGTATTACAATTGAAGCGCAGCTTTTTCCTATTGACGTAAATCTGTGTGTGTCTTTGAAACACCATATGGCTGTGTACGTTTAGTTATTGTAAAAACAATTTTACGACGAGGATTCGCATATCATGCTTTAATTTTAATTAGTGCGAATTTATTCCATTTCAAATATTTGATAAAATATCATAATTATCTACATAATAACATTAAGTTATCAAACTCCATGTTCAGGTTTTCCCCAGCGTCTAGAAATTTTTTTTTCATCAAATATATATTTTTTTAGGAGGGAGGAATATCAATCCCTGCCTGCATATCAAGTTATCGAACTCGATGTTTGGATTTGTCTTTAACGTGTAGAAAAATCTGTTCATCAAAGCTGGTGGGGGTAAAATGAGGAGATTACCAATTACATATCAAATTATCGAACAGCACGTTCAGGTTTTTTCCCAGCGTAAAGAAAAATCTCTTCATTAGGTACAACATAGAGGGGTTTTTAAAAGGAAAAACCACTAGCAGATAACCATTCAAAGGAACGAGTCATTCGCGTCACCATGTCATAGTCAGGCGAATCATTGAAAACTTGGCAATGCGTGCGCTTTACCTATCTATGGACAACACGAGCATAATTCTAAATATTTTTCTCCCAGGTATACTTCGTCAGATTCGATGGCCAGCCGCAAACAGTGAAAATTTAAATTATAAAATTTGTAAAAAAATGAACGAACGACGAATTGAAAATGGCAAAAATTATGTAACGAATATGTGTTACATTTGCGATGAACGGTTAGGCTAGACGATACAGACAGCGTGTACGAGTACATACATACGTAACGTAAGCTTGGTACAATACACAGATGATTACTTCGACCTTGAGTAAGGTTAAACTTAATTATGCAAGGTAAAGTTTTTATACATATGCTCCATGTACTACGTAAACGTGAAAGCGTGCAAATTCAAAATCATCCAATATTATTATTTTTTAAAACCTTAAATTAATTTTTGCACGGTTGACAAACGCGAAAAAAATATCACTTTTGGTTTATAGTTTGACTGATTTTGTTATTATTCAGATTTTTGAGAAAAAAATATCAATCTCGAGAATATGGAAAAATATGCTACATGAATAAGTGTTTTTTTTCAAGGTCGGAAAATTGAAACAAAATATTATTGATCATCTTCGTAGTTACACAGACGAGGTGTGGAACTGGAAGAAAATAAGTACCTAATAGCGATATTAAGTAGGTAACTGAAAATTCTCTCACCGGTCGAAGTACACGAGTAAAGGGGTGCATAAGCCAATCCCTAGGTAAAGCTACTCCAGTAATTTTTTAATTCAATTTTTTAGCCTAATATTCACTCAAATTGACTGTATTCGTTCAAAATTCCATATACTTACAAATGTTGAGCATAACCTTACCTACTAAGTAGTAAGTACATAAAATGTAAAAAACTTCACTTTTTATAGGTACTTACATTGTTGTAAAAAAGTGGTTGAAATCGCATACAAAATTTATTTTCGAGCCTATTCTCCAAATACTCAAAAAACTAACCTAGTTAATGTTCTGTCACGTCTCAAGGCCAAATAAAAATCAGCGATTCTCGTCCGTGTTAATGTTTGCTATCCGGAAAATCGCGTGCATATACTGTAGGTATTAAAATGTTATATGAAATTTCACGTTCATAATCCGTATAATTATGCTCTTTTTAGTTTTTATACCTTACATTACGTAGGTAGATATAATATCTTCATATACTCGTATATAGGTACGTTGATATGGTAGGTATCTTTTATTCGATACCCTTTACCAATTTTCCGAAAATAAAAACGAAAAAGTAACAAAAAAAAAATAAACAATGAATAAATTTAATTGGACCAGAATGGATACGGCTTTATGTTAAAAATAAAATTGAAATAGGAAATACGATGTTCACAAGGTGATTCGAAATTTTATTTACCAGGAAGTGGCTGAAGTTATTTAAATGATTCAACATATAATTTGGCTTTTGATTTTTTTTTTTAGGTTAAGTTATGAAAAATTTATGTTAAACACATTAAGCCTATGTTCGTAAATAGGCCAAAGTATTGTCACGCAAGTCTAAAGCCGAATATAATGTATAGGAATTCAAATTGTCGACTCTAAGACATGGCATGGATTTTTTGTACCCATCAAATAGGAGAAAAATTGTTCTTAAGATTTATAGAACTCGCACATTGGTGGAGTAATGATTAATGACGTCATACTTATCTCAAAAAATCAAATTTTTGGAAAATTACAGTTTAAGAAATTTTTGTATTTCAAACGTTTTTTTGAGCACAATTACATAATTTGATGATTTCAGTTAATTAAATCGGTACATTTTTTTTTAATTTCGTAGTTTCTACTAATCAAAAATATGAATAAGTATTTTTATTCGACATTGATTTTGTTTTATGAATATTCAATTTTGAAAAAATCATTTTGTGACACGACATTTTAATTTGGGGATATTTTCGTGTTTCTGAACTACAACATTGACTAGAACTCGTTATTACTCTCTATTTACGCGTTTTTGATATTTTCACTCCTTTGCTTTGGCATACGACGGAAAAAAAACATTATGTAGCAAATGATTGATAAAATTCTAAAAATCATCCAAAAAAATTTTGTCATTCAAATTTTAAAAAATGTATAAGTTTCAGAATGCCTGACAAAATGTCTTCCGCTAAAATTCCTGATAAAATGTCTAAAAATCTTTCAAATTTTAGAAATTTATGAGTTTAAATTTTGTGTGCTGGAGCAAAAACATTAAAATAGGTGTTGAAACAGTAACGAAAAAACGTTACAAAAATCTGTCACGCTGACTTTTAGATATTTTGTTCCACATTCTGAATTAAAAATTTTTAAAAATTTGAATGAATTAGATATTTTGTCAGACATATTGAAATTTTAATTTTTTCGTCGTTAAGAGGGGTTTAGACCCTACAAACCCTCCTTGGCTGCACCTCTGATACCTATCTACTTTCGAGGATCGTAAAAAACTATATAGTACCAATTTTTTTTCTTGAGATTTTGGGTGATGCATTAGCTTCGTAGCACCGGTCCCCTTGGTTGCGCCACTGTACTGAAATTTAAAATTTGAATCATTTTTAGATAATTTATCAAACTTTCAGAATTTCAGATATTGTAATTTTTAATTTTTTTTGACATTTTTGTTTCCCAAACATTCCTACTTACCTCGGGTTTTCGAAATCCCTGAATTCATTTCTGGGGTTCTTTTGACTTTTGATTAAAAATATGATTCATTGCGGTAGTGGGATGAATCCCAAATTCAAAATTATTGTTTTGTTGTTTTTTTATCACTAAATACTTATAAATGCCAAATTAAAACTATTTTTCATAATTTTAGTTTCCCTTGCACCTTCAATTTTTGAGATATTTAGGTACCATGTGTGTACATTTTTTTTTCTGATGTGTTGCCTCTTCTTCACCACGTGGATTTCCCTGTATCACTCAGGAAACATCCTGTATAATCGAGTCCGATTAACAGAAATTTGTATTCACATTTGGTGCCCATCTTCGTGAATTACGGACATTACAGAGATTTGCAAGTACCAATTGGCGAATCCTGCAAACTTTTCACGGAAAGATTAAGAAAAAAAATGTTGAGTCTATTGAAAAATTCTCATGTTGATTTTGACTTGACCTATACTCACACCTGGACCTATGCTCATTGTAACTGGAGTAGCTATTGTTTTTTAGTTGCGCAATAGAAAAAAAAAAAAAGGAAAAATCAGTTCAACGACTCGAATAAAAAAACTTCTACTGTAAACTCACAGAAAATAAACATGGAACATAATAACTTTAGAAAAAAATTGAAATAATACAATATCGATCTAATAATAGGTGGACAGGATATTAGAACGTGTTAGATAATAGACGATCATTAATACGCGGGTCATCGTTTTAATAATTAAAAGGACAGTTATTAAATACGGTACAATTTGCATATTTATCTCGTCGATTAATGACGTGATTCCATCAATTGAAGACCGCTACATAGGTTACACAGGTATTCTTTTTTTTTCCGCGACACTCATTTACATTTCCAGGTGTCAACGATTTCCTTTTCGAATCATCAAGTGTAGGTAATTGTATTTTTCTTGGTTTTGTACCACGCTATACCGAGAATATCCGAGTTTATTATGCGCATTCGTATATGGTAATTAGATTTTGGACTAAATAAAATTAACCGAACGCGACCCCGACCCAGCTGCTATATTACACTGTTTTTTCAACTCGTACTTTCCGCAACTTATTTTCGAATGCAACTTAAACACTAAGTTTTTGTAGGTCACATCTGTTTCAATCATGTGTGAAGTATTTTTCTTATGGTGGTATATTAGCGAGCATAATATTCAGACGGATTGAAACACATAATATACTCTGCCTATACTCGCATATTATTTTGTAGGTATCAAATATACTTACTCGTAGGTACCTAAACCCTGTAAATCATTATATGTATTGGAACTTGGAAGCTTTGTTCTGTTCAGTTTCAACGCAAGAATACGAAACATACGCGATGTGTCATTGATAAACAGGAATCTTGAGAACGTTTCATTCGACCTATGCTCACATTCGTAAGAAAATTAACAATAATGTTGGAAATTTTTAAATTGCTTCGTTGTGGTATTTCTTAATCAGTGGGCTTGGTCATGACCTTATATCGCACCAGATCTTTTATTTTTTTCTTCTGTTTGAATCAAAAATGTATTGCCATCGTGTTTTCAATAACATTTATGTACGTACCTCTCTAAGTACTTGCGTAATTATTATCATAAAGCCCTATTATATATAAACAGCACCTTCACTGCTGACTTGGAAAATTTCTTTTGAAAATATCTCAATTTATAATTTCTTTGTATCAACATAATATATGTTTAATTGTATTCTACAAGCACACTCCTATAAAACTACGCATAAATTAATTAGTATATACGCGTGTAATAGGTGCAATTCATTTACTCGTATGAAGGAAAAGTACCGAAGAAGAGAGAAATTTCCAACTAACCATTCGCATACATTTTAAAATGAAGGTTATCAAGTTCATTTTGCAAACAAATAAAAAATTCATCACATTTACAAATTTTTCAATCGAAGCTTTATTTTATTTTAGGCAACTCGTTCCATTATTCTTCAACACTTATCAAGTTTTTTCAAATAATTATTGAGGTTTCACTGTAGTACACCCTTAAATTGGAAGTAGAGCCAACGAAGGGAAAACCCAAAACTCAAAATTTAAGTTAATTGATGAGAGGGTTCGATTTGCAGACTAACCCTCGAAAATAGCTAGGTACCAAGTCAAAT
>FIZV01020501.1:0-14327 GCA_900050545.1 Trionymus perrisii | reverse complement strand
TCTCAACTTTTTTAGAGTAAAAATATTTCTCAAATTTTTAAGGAAAACAATTTTTTGATTTTTTTTTTTTTTTTGGAAAAATTACTTTTTTTACTTGAAGAAAAAAATATTTTTAAAACAAAATTTTCATCGTTATAAAATTATAATTTTGAAAAAAAATGTATATATCTAATTGGGTAAGTATCTAAAAATAGATTCTATTTTCAGAAGCGATATGCAAACTGATTTTTAGAATTTTATCTCAAAATCTACAATTTTTATAAAAAACTGATTTTTCAATTGGGCTATTCTTGGTAGATATTTTAAAAAATTCGTCAAAAATCGAAAAGTTATCTTAGGCAGTTTAAAATTTGGTTTTGAGGTCTAGGTTACATGCTTTTTAGTGAGCTAAATTTTTGTTCAATCAAAGTGAAC
The DNA here is from genome assembly GCA_900050545.1 of Trionymus perrisii. Taxonomy (NCBI): domain Eukaryota; kingdom Metazoa; phylum Arthropoda; class Insecta; order Hemiptera; family Pseudococcidae; genus Trionymus; species Trionymus perrisii. Next base: position 13,913 of record FIZV01020501.1, on the reverse strand, counting down.
GAGTTAACAAAGTCAGGAAAGAAATCCTACATAAAAATTTTCACCACAGCAGCTCTTTGTTGGTCCAAAAAATTAATGAGCTCGGTAAGTAAATAACAAATTAGAATAACAACATTTAACAATTCTGGTATCTTATGCACATTAAAATTCTGAGATTTCAACTACAATCAAAAGTAGTTTCTTTTATTTTTTTTTTCAAAAACATTTCAAAACATTTTATTGTAAAGAGTAAATTTTTGAGATTTTTGAAATTGAAACAATTTCTTCATTTTTCAAAAAAATGTTTACAAAGCTCCTCACACAGCTGCAGGTATATTTTGTACACATATATATAAGTGACTAATACTTTGTAAGGAATTTCATTTGTCAAAAAATCAAAATCGCGAAAATATATTTTTCTTGAATTTTAATTTTTACAATAATGAAATTATGGACAAAACTTATGCTTCTGGCGTCACTTTTTTGAGTGTTTTTCGAAGTATTATGTGGAGATTGTGATTTTGTTACAAAATGTCGACAGCGAAGCTCTTAAAATGACAGAACCCCCCCCCCTCCAGAGATAAAAAATATTGAATTTTTTGGACAGGAGTGGAATAGGAAGCCAAAAAAATTGTGGGTGGTTTTACACCTATATAATACTAATATTTTGGTTGACTTTATTTCACAATCTTGTCAGGAACAGCATTTTTCCACAGAAAGCTTTTAAAAATCTTACATAAAAAAAAGTTGAAATTAAAATTTTTTTTCATTTTTTTTCACAAACAGCAAAATTCCAATAAAAGTTTATTTAAAAATAAATTAAAAAACCAAACTGATTTTTTTTGGAATATTTCTAAATCAACTGTTGCAAAAATTCGCATCAAGTATTATTCATGTCATAAAGTACAATTTTATATTTTTCCTCAGCCAATTGAGGTGGAAGGGATTCCTAAGCTCCGAACTCCTGATTGTGTCACTGCCTACCAGTGGAAAAATAGCGCCAAGTTTTAGGAAAAAAGTTGTGAAAATTTTTTGAAAAAAAATAATAAAAAAATTTGATGAATATCGGTTGGAAAAATTTTTTTAAAATGAAAAAAAAATGGAAAAATACACGAGATAATTTTGAGGGGGAAAAAGGAAAAAAAACGTAATATAGTCGAAACAACGATTTCCAGGTAAAAAAAAACTCCAACAAAGAAGTGCCTACGAATTAAAAAAAAAAAAAATCACCAACTCGTATAACAGAGAAACATTGATATTCAGGCAGGTGTTCAAATAACACATTTTTTTATGTAATTTTCAAGTTTCAAGGAAATTAATTGCCTGTCAGGACAAATCTCATACTCACATACGCACATTTCGCACCTATCAGAATTCCATAAAGATAAAGCACCACAGCTATAGGTCTACGACTTCCTAAAAACTTGTTATGAGTATCCCACGACGACAGATAAACACGACAAAGAAAATTAGCTAAATGTACATATCAACTTATAAAGAAATAGTCATAGGCCTATGAAGCAATTAGATAAACCCAGACCAGGTGTCAGACCGCTTGATATGCTTATTTCGACATCATCTCTTCACACATATCTGACTCCGATGACAATTACAAAATTAACTCTATCAATAGGACAGGTGTGGAGAATTTTTCAGACAATTAGTAATCATTCGATATGGCATTTGTTGATAAAACAAAACGCTTAGTTATTATAGGTAGGTACTTAAATGATTGAAAGAAAAACGGAGGAAAAATGTAGAGAATTCCAATTAACACCTGGTTACGATAATCGCGACTCTGGTTACACATTTACCGCGGGATCAATAATCTTTTTTTTTCACGAATACGTCAACTCAAGAGGATATTGACCTTTTATATGTGCTTTTACCATGATCTCGTGCTTTTCGTAAGAAAATTTCAAAATAAAAAGCTATTCACGCGATTCGTGTGTAAGGAGAAAATTTAATACTTCCGTTACTCGATGGCGATACCAAAAGTCAAACCTGTTCGTGTACGTTGGTTGCATATAGAATTAAAATGTGAATGAACTTTTATCTCTGCCAATAATAAGGCTTAACAAGAAGAGTTGAAAAGATACTCGTGATAAGTGATTACTATCTGAAATTAATACACACAGTATCGAATTGTATCGGAATATGGGATCACTATACATAGCATGGCCGACTGCTGCGAATAATACAATAACAAAAGCCATCGTTATTCTTATAGATATTCATTTTTACGAGATGGAAAATAACGCCGCCATCGTCATCACCATAGCTATATGCATTCGCAATCGTAAATCAAGCCGCAAAAACGCGCCAACTTTGATTACTTTTTCGCTCTTCGTCATCAATCAAAGTTTGAATAACAAAGCATCTTTCGCTCCTAAGTCGGACCATCTTTGTACTTAGGTAATCTTCACCAATAAGCGCCGAATTAAACGATACTGCCGTTGAGTAATCCAACGTACAATATTTAACCCATTTCTCGCTCGAGTGACAAACATCTTGGCTACATGGTGTCAAAGTACTATCCAATATAACGATAAAATCGGAATCCTTTGTCGAACCAATCTGCAATTGATTTCCGATAAAACCACATACACGTAATGATGGTATGACGTAAAAGCGAGATTTTTCAAAGATGATATCGATTCATTCGGGCATTCTCTATTGCCTAAACTCCACTTAATGGTGTACCTTATCGTAAATTTCAAGCCACATAGACGCCATTATAAGATGGGAAAAAATTGCAAAAATTTCGCACACCTAAGTGGTGTTTGGTTGGCCTTGAATATAAAAATTAGAAACCTTTTATTTGAACGAACTGAAATAAGTTTACGTATATTCGATCGTAAAAATTAATCTTTGAATTTGACTATTCTTTATGCAGAATTGTCGAGAAGATGACCTCCTACAAGAACCACTTTAAATGTCAACAATAATACGCCAAATCCCATAACAAATGAATACTATTCCACTCAGATGGAAGAAATTATTTATAAAAATGGTGGCTTATTAGCTGGCTCTGGTAAAAACATAGGTAACAATCCACTTGCTATCATTTCATTGTCTATGTTTTTTAATACTTCCTTCTCAGTTGGTTCTCCATGTACCGAATGTTTTATGTAGTAAACCCAGATATTTGTTCGATTTGCTCTCTTACTCGGCTGATTGGTGATGCTGATAGAAAATATACACTTTTGTTACGTGAATATCATTTCTATGTGGTATTAATACCTACTATAGCAGGGATTTGAACGTATAGGTATAACACTTGTATCTTTCATTTTAAAAGAGCAAATCGTATTACGAATTTCGTACTCGTACCTACTACCTACGTAAATTACGTAAGTAACATTTGTAAAATAAATTGATATGCTAACGTATTCAATTTTTGCATCTATCAGGATGATTTTCGTATATCTTACGCCGAATTATACACCTAGGTAATCGGGATTTGTAATATTTACCAAATTCGTTCGTATTTTTTATGGATCAAGTGACGACCTAATGCACCGAGCCCAATAAGCGGATATGCATCTTCGTATTGGTTAATCGCATACCTACTTTCGAGAAAATTACATCAGGCACATAAAGCGAGTAGATACCGGTAGCATTTAAATTCTACACAAAGTGGAAATTTTTGCTAGAGAAATATCTGTGAAATTTGAATAATTGTCGGAAGATGGTGCCGACCAACGTCAAATTGTGGTTCAGAATGCTAACAATGCAGCCATCATTTTGTTCACTTTCTTTTGTTCGAGATTGATTTGGTCAGGTGAGTGAAATAATTTAGTTTGATCGATGAAGAAAGTTTCGAGGGGAGATGCGATATAATCGATCAAATTTTTATTGCGCTGGCACGGTGAAGATCGAAGTGAGTTAAATGAGGAAATTTTGAATTATCTTTGTTAGAGAATTTCTCTTTTAAATATCAACAGGTTTTTTTTACGAGGTCGCTTTAAATTTTAAAAACCGAATATTTTTGAAATTTTAGGATTTAAAAGAATTACTAAAAAAACTGAAAAATTTGTAATTCAAAGGCAAATACTCGTAGAAAAAAGTACTATAAATATATGAAAAATTGTTGAATAAAAGATGGAAATTAAATTTGAAAAAATAACGAAAAATTTAAAAAGATCCAAATTAGCAAAAAAATAAACGTGAATAAAAAAAATATGAGATGAAAAAAATTAAACTTAAAGAATTGAAAATTAACAAAATTGAAACTTCGAAAAAGTTGGAAAAAACGTAAAAATAAAGAAACTGAACTTAGGTACGTAACAAAATAATCAAGAATATTAAACAATTATAATAACTAGAGAAATTTTTTATTTCAATACAATTTGAAAAAGAAAATAAAAACACTTCAAATTTGGAAAAAATTGTGGAATTTGAGAAAATCGAAATTTAATAATGATCGAAAAGGTGAAAATGCCAAAAACAAACAAGAATAAAAAATTTAAAAAATCAGAAAACAATTGATAAAAAAATCAAAAATTAATTAAAAATAATCGAAAACTGGAAAAATTAAAATTGACATTAAACAGAAATAGAAAATGAAAACAATTTGAGAAAATTGCTGAATGAAAAATTGAATAAAAAGCGATCGGCAACGTAAAATGAAAAATAAAACTGAAAAGAATCAAAAACTTCAAAAATTGTCTACTGAAAAAAATGATTAAAAACAACAAAAGAACGATGAAAATTAAAAATTAACAATATAAAAGACATTAAAATCAAAAGAAAATTAAAGAATGAAAAAAATAGATGCCAATAAGAAATGAACTAAAATTTAATAAGTCATAAAAATGGGTAGGGATGAAAAATCACGAAAAGTTACTAGATCAAAAAATCAAAAATAAATTGAAAATGATCAAATGAGTAAAAAAATAGGCAAATAAAAATTGGTAGTCGAGTGAAAAAAAGTGATCAAAAAATTTATCAAAAACTAAAAAAATTAAAAAAAAATCAAAATTGAATAAAAAAATCATCAAAATTTATAAACCATTAAAAATTGGCAAGAATTAAAAATTTTAAAAAGAAAAGAAAATTGCGGATGGAAAAATCGAAAACGAATTATCATAGGAAAAACTTGAAAATTTTTATTGAAATAAAAAACGAAAAAAGTATAGAAATTGGAAAAATTCTTCTCTGCATAAAAAATAAAAATAAAAATAAACGAGCAAAAGTCTAAAAATAGGTAGGTACTAGAAACTAATAAAAAATGAAAACTTTAAAAGTCAGGAAAAAAGTGAGATGAAAAAGTCAAAAACAAATTATAATTTACCAAAAATCGAAAATTATAAAAATTTTAAGAAATTGCTGCGATAAATGAAAAAAGTAGAATTGAATAAAAATGATCGAAAATGCAAAAATGTTAAAAACTGGAAGGAATCAAAAATTTTAAAAATTGTTAGATATATGAAATCTACATCAAAAATTCAAAATAGTCAAAAACTGAAAGAAAAAATGAAAATGAACAAAATTGATGCTTCAAAAAATTAATAAAAAACTAATAAAAGGAAAAATGGAAACGAAATTAAAATTCATCAAAAATAAAAATTTGAGGAGAGTCAAAAATTGAAAAAAAAAGGAATAATGTTCAACGAAAAACAAAAATTGCAATTGAATATAAAATATGTAATCCAAAATTTAAAAAATAGTTGAGTAGAATTTTTTTTTAATTAATGTGGAAAATCATCAAAAACTGGGGAAAACTAGAACTTTCAACATGAAAAAAATGGATAGATCTAAATCTTGAAGAATTTGAGGAAATGATTTATGATTTTTTAACTTTTCAATTTCTAATGAATGGCATTTCAATTTTTTTCTCTTCAAATTTTCAATACTTCCAAAACTGCTTAACTTTTAAAATTTTACAATTTTCCTCGTATATACACGAATCTTCAAATTTTAATTGCTAATTTTTATGAGATCAACTAATATTGAAAATTTAAAAAAAAAATGAATAGTTTTTAAAAAATTGAAAAAAAATTTGAGAAAAATTTCCCATATGTTTATTTTGAGTAAAACTGAAAAGAAACCAAAACAGGTCAATTTAATAAAAAATTCGTGCAATTTGGTAAAAATAAAATTAATATTGAAGCTGAAAAAATTCTTTAAAATACTACTGCAATATTTTTTTATAATAACAATTTAGAAAAAAATTTGCAAGAGATATTTAACAAGATAAGCTCAAAAAATATTTAAAAAATTATAGAATTAAGGCACAAGTCAAACGACGCATGATGATTATATTTTCAAATCGATTTAATAATTTTAACATGAATTAAATTCAAATTAACAAACACTAAATTCATTCATACTCGTATTTTCATCGATACCAAACACCACCTCGAGATTCACTTACCATTGCTTCGCGTCATTCTGCCCTTCCCTTACTCCTCCCCCGCATCTGCACATCTACTAAAAAGTTATACGTATCATTACGAAGAATTCACGCGTTTCTAAGCAAAAATAATACACTAACGATTCTACTTAAGTCGTAATATGATTCACAGCTCAATACACATTACACACAAACAACAGTTCGACACAAGGTGAAATAATACCACCGTACAAGAACACAGTGTACAATACACGAGTCATTTTTAAACCAGCAGCGCACAGTCCAGTTAAAGGGTAATTAATGGCAATTATCGAATTACAACCGGTGTTGAGTCGTGTCACATACTGGTGGGCTAATCCATTACCGAAGCAAAAGAGTAGGGAGGAGACAAATCGCATTGCCAAATTGCGAGCCAGGAATTCGGGAACTAGACTGATATTACGCCGGATGGTCAATTACCACGCAATTAAACGTGCTTGTATTTTCCGGTGTTACGATACAAAAATTTCATCACACTGAGTATTTTCCACACACACCCATACTCGTCAGTAACCAGTCGCCACACTCAGCTCTTTATATACAAATACCTCCTGAACTCGAGGCATTCGTGCAAAATACCAAAGCAACCAGACAGTCGGAGAGATTCTGAAGAAAATCCACTCACATGGCAATAAGACGATTCGCGAAGGAACGAAAATCCATCGAGCTTATAACAAGAATCTCGTTCGAGTTGGCCTGAGACGCTGGATCTTATAGCTCTGGCGGTAGATCGAAATGTAATCCATTGCTACAAATTCGTTAGCGATTCGATTGGTATGCGGATATGTCGAATTCCACGCACGCACACATCTCACATCTTATATAGCCGAGTCTTTGGGGGCCCTACGCCGCCGAGCACCCGAGGCAATATCGAAGCAGAAACGCGAACGCGGCTATACGTAAACAAATCTTATCACTCGAGGGGTAGGGAGAGGTGAGTCGAGGACGACTCTACGATGAAGGTGAACCAGCACAAACGCCAGTTCGCGAATTACGCACTCTGCCTTCTCTCTCGCTCACTCTGCTGCGTTCGAATACCAGAATTCAGGTACGATAATATTACAGAGATCCCTTCGCTTCGCTTCCATCACAGGTAAACCTTTCTGTAATTCTAACTGTGCACGTAGTATCAATACAGATACACGTACTTCTGCTTACGTACGGTACGATAGTGGACCGCCATCGCCATCGCCACTGCCGCGTGTAAGATGCGGTCACAGCCCGTTCCTACGTCTTGTGCAGCGCCAGTAGCCTCGCTCGAATCGATTGCTTAATCGGAACAGAATTTTTTGCAATAACTTCCAAGCAGGAGGTGAACGCATTTCGGTTTCGTAGGCGGCATGCGAATATGGATATGTGCACTGAGCACGTTCCATATGGTTTTTAAAGGTAGGTTATTCTATGCGCATTTTTTGTGTGCTGCGCATGCGCTCTTTGCAATTTTACCAGCAAATTCAGAATTTTTTGCAAGGTGTACCTGGACTTGTAGAATTTATTAGGTAAATATGTAATTCACCAGCCTCCCTTCCAGGTTTCAAACAAAAGAAATACACAAATCAACTCGTGCAAAAATATCTACATATTTGATTTGAAAAAAAAATAAAATAAAAAAAAATTGAGTTGAAAAAAAAATGAAAAAAGTGATTTAAAAAAATGAAAAAGCAAAATGGAAAAATTGAAACAAAAATTTATAAAACTTAAAATTAAAAAAAAGTAAAAATATTTATCAAGCATGATAGAAAAAATTAACAGTAGAAAAAATCCAAGTGAAATAAAAAAATAGGAACATAAAAAACACACACTTGACAAAAAAAAAAAGAAAAAAAATTAATCGAGTTAAAAATGATTTGAAAAATTACGATTAACAGCAGGAAAAATACTAAAAATTGAAAAAATGTAACAGATAAAAAATCCAAAAAGAAAAAATATAAAAATCTGCAAATAAAAAATATTGAAAGCTACGAAAAAATCAATTTTAAAAAATACCTTCGACGAATAGTTTGTCCCCTTCTCTGCTTCGTAAAAAATCAATTAATTGCAGTTTTAAAAATTTAAACACAATAAAAAAAAAAGACTAAAAATCGAATAAAATTTTGAACCAGAATTAAAAATATAAAAATATTCTTGACTTGAATTAAAAATTAAAAAAAAAAAAATTATATTGAAAATCAAAAAAATTAAGAAAATTTTAAAAAGAAAAAAAAATCAAATTGGGTAAAAAAATTTAATAAAAAAAAAAAAAACAAAAAAAAAACTCATTCGTCACACTTGAAAATATTTAAAAGGGCATAGGGAATAGAGTGGGTGGGTCAGTGTGGTAGGTAGGTCTAGGTACCCTCAAGAAACTTCTACAGGGTGTCTAACAAAATTTACAAATCAAAAATCAGCACATTTTTTCAGTACTTTTTATAACAGATTTTTTACGAGCTGCCCCCCCCCTTAAAATGTTACTTCTATAGAAATGTCTAAATTGTGAAGAAAGAAATCAATGCACAAAGAAATGTCAAAAAATTAACGATACTATACCTACACTAGTACAGTGTTGCCATATTTTCATTTCGAGTGATAAGGGGAGAAAAATTGATTCCTAATGAATTTTGACGAAAAAATTAAAAAAAAAAATTCCAATGAATTTTAACAAAAAAAGGAGCATCTCTGAGCAAAAATCAGCATTTTTTCGATTTTCAGCACCAATTTCTAAATTGGAGGACCTTTATAACATTTTCAGCACTTCCATCACCTGTTAGACACCTTGTTCTACAGACAAGGTTCTAGGATCCTTCGCCTTCTCGTCTTTAAAATTTAAATTTTTAATTTAAAAATTTTCCCTCGCAGTATTTGACACCGATTTCATTGAAAATTAATATGTTGTATAATCCCATAGGGGGTTCCTATATGAAAAAATCAATACCCCCAATTATGCCCCTCCAAACATCTTGGATTACACAAGATACTAAATTTTCAATGAAATCGGTCAACTATTGAGGGAAGGGAAAAATTCTCATCTGATTTGGGGGCGAGGGGTTTAAAACTTTGGCCATAGAAGTTTTTTTTAGTGTATCTACCTGATATCCACCCACCACCTATGTCGATTCACCTATATGATCCATTTATGCCATTTGGAAAAAGTAAATAATTCTCAAAATTGAGTATTTTTTCTTCAGTTCAAATAATTGAATTAAAATTGAATTTAAAAAAAAACAAAAAAAAACATCAAAACCGAAAAAGAATAAAAATTTGTAAAAAAAAAATCAAAGCGTAAGTAAAAACCTTGAAATTTTGAGCTCTATCCACAACTAAGAACCCCCCCCCCCTCCCACCGAAAGTTGATCGTCTGAAGATTTTCTCAAGACGGAAAAAATTAGCATTCGAAATAATAATGAAAAAAAAAAAATGAACTGGACTAAAATTTAAAAAAATCATAAATTTGGAAAAATTAGAATTGTAAAAACGAAAAGTACAACAAAACGATATGAAAGTCAAAAAACAGGACTTTGCAGGAGAAAACTTTTGACAATTTTTTTTTTCAATATGAAAAATGTTCTAAAAATTTACTAAACGAAAAAAAAAATTTAAACCTTGAAAGTTTATTAAAAAATGGATCCAATTTTGAAAAATGATTTATTGAATTTCGAAATTATCAAATTTCAAATTTTTATCAAATATTGGAAATTTTTCAAAATTTCAATTTTTACCAAATTTTAAAGCTACTGATATAACTTTGAAAATCGATGCAATTTTCAAAATTTATTAAAATGGCAAAATGGCAAAATTTCAATTATGACATAACTTCAATTTTCATCAAATTTCGAATTTTTACTCTAATTTTAATTATCTATTTATTCTTGATTTTTAAATTTTAAAAATTCATCTAGCTTTCAAAATCAATATAATTTTAAAATTAATCAAACTTTTAAAATTAAATGTACATATCAAAATTTTTATTTTCATTAATTTTGAATTCCTACTGAATTTTAAAATTTTTTCAACTCTCAATAATTTAATCAAATTTTGAATTTTTGGTGAATTTTGAAGAATTTGAAAAATTAAATCATACCCGTACGATGTCGATCTACCACTTTAGCAGGCTTGCCACTAACAATTTTCGAATACCTATTAGTTATTGGGAATTCTAAAAATTTTCCACCTAGTTCAATTTATTCTTGCGAATGAGGAGGTTTAAAATTTGAAAAGAGCAGTATATTTTTTCAAAAATAGTGTTAGGAAAAAGGTGAATTACAAATTTCTTAAAATATCTAAGTAATAAAAATAGGAAAAAATTCACACATGTTTTATATCTCTTAGAAAAATATAAAATTTTCAAAATGAAGAAATTCGAAATTGACTATTTTTTTTAAAACTCGACAATTCCTCAGTTTCAGACACCCCTATTCTCCCAAAAAAACAACAAAAGAGATTTTAAGCTGAAAGTTAATGTATTAGCAGTTGTCAAGGATTCGCAAGACAATTGGAAATCTTGAAATATTAGTATGTGAATTCCACAGACTTGACAACCCCCATGACCAATTCACCCGCACAAAAATTTTTTCCATTTGGTGATTAATTTTAATTCCGCATGCAAAGCTTGCCGAGCGCAAGAGGGCAATAAAGTTCGTTTACTTTTGGGAAACGAATGTGTTTATAATGACGACGAGCCTTTCTGACGTGTTATAATTTTAAACGTGAGTTAAAATTCATACTTTATATTGCAAAGTCACGCGATATTTGAGCAACTGCGTATTTTTTTAATTTCTGCCAACTTTTATAAAATTCCACTGAGGCGAGGATGGAAATTAAAATACACATAACGAGGAAAATCGCACGTCAATGCAATCGAACCTCGAACTCAGCAGCAAAACAAGTCGATGAACGTTTGCAAAAGGGCGAATGGCAAAATCCATCTCATACAAGAGATGGCAGCACTGGTAGAAATTTCAACCAATGTAAAAGCTATAAGATCGAACCCAACAAATAAGTTTAAGAGCACGTGTTGCTTACGTACTGAAATCCTGCTCGATATTCATTTCAACTCGGGTACAATGTGAAAGGATCCATGACATCACAAAAATCTCCAGGGAATTATCCCTAATCAATTAAAAACCGAGTAATTTATTTCATCCAGCTCGAATAAGCAAAAAATTTGGAAAGTGGAGATATATTTAGAGAACTTGTATCGGGAAAGGATACCACATAGAGGTGGTTTTTCGAAACATGCGCCTAAGGAGATGCTGCGATGTAGGAAGTGAGAATTCAGCTTTTGTGAAATTCACCTGAGATGTATACAAATCCGCAAAACACGAGGCCATTTTAATGCGAAAATAATGTACCCAGGATACCACTCAGCATCGTACAATATGGAATACCTAACTAGCTCTGTAGCGTAGAATTAAATTACCTAATTACAGAAACGTATCGTCATTTTATCTCCTTTTCGTAGTGTACCTTTGAGTTTATATGCTGGAAACACAGCTGCAAAATCCTCTTGGCTATATTTTCACGCGACAAAAGTACAATACGTTTCCACTTGTTTCTTTTGTATTGAAATTCCTGCAAGTGATGATTACCTCGTCGAGAAAAGGGTTACTTCTGCGATGTTTTTTTTTTTGCCCTCGCAGAATACACCTTGTTTGATACGTACAATAAAAATGAACTCAAGATGGTCGAGTGGTTATGGTATGAATGAAAAATACCTCTTAGAAGGGGAAAGGATACATACAAAGGACGATAGCATAACCTTAGGCCATTCTACCTGTGACGAAGTACCCGTATATGTGGCGCAGAAGAAAAGGTACAAACGAAAATGCTTTGAATTGGAATCTTTTGCATCGAATATAACCTGCCAGAGATACCAGGGTCTCTGAAAGAAGCGAAAATAGAGAACAGGTCGGTATTGCGTATCCTGCTGCATATTTTACTCAACCCGAAAGAATTCCCTTATGCCCTTGTGGTAGTTTGATTCTTCTTTTTTTTTTTTTTGGATATGCTAGCAGTGGCTATAACAATGGAACAGTGTTGGCTGCACATTTACAATTTACATAATACAGCTCACAGCCCTCGCACTTCGCCTCCGCTCGTAATACACCAATATTTTTAATGTTTCATTTATACGTCTACGTCGTCGTCGCGCGTATTGTCTATCTCACCTTATGGAAGAAGGAAGTGCAGAGGTCGCAGCCGCCGACATCTTCGAGCCTTTTCAAGATGCGCTTAAAATGCGTGGTATTTTTACATGTACGCTCATTTATACTACAATACCACACTTGGGATTGGAACCGTGGAATACGAATAAAAAAGAGTTGAAAGAAGCCAAAGAATATCCCGACTCCTGAGACGACGACATCGGAGGTACGTGGAAAAAAGGACGGAAATGGTTGGCATTTTTATTACGTGTGCGGCCAGGGACACGGTAAGAGTCGCAAGAAGTATTCCATTGGCTTCTTTTTCTTACACCGTCTCACCTGCGCTGACGCCAGTGCCGCATTTTTGATCAACTTGGCCAAGACAATTTGGTCGTCTAGACGCCTGCCATGCCCTCCTGCCTGCCTCTCGCGTCTCCATAGACTATGCGAGGTGATAAAAGCAGGGTATTAATAGTACGTATAGTGCGTGTGTCTGTCGGTCTGTGCCGTGTAGTAGAATATCTTTAGTATGATTTTTAAAGAGGTTTTGTCGCGTTGTTTATTAATTATAAATTCAATAGATATATAAAATATTGCACGAGATAAATTATTAATAAGTAGGTATCAATTGATCAAGTCAGAAGTCAAAAATCAAAGAAAATGAAATAGCACTAAAAATCGGGCCAAATTGAAATTTGAAAAAAAAATTCAAGATTAAAAAAATCAAATTAATTCAAAAATTGAAAAACAAAAGAGTAAAGAATAAAAAAATTGTAAATTACGAAAATTGTAAAAAAATTCAAAAAAAATTAAAAATTTGGGAAAAAATTGAAGAAAATTAACATATTTATAAATGGACTTAAAAGAATTGAAAATGAATCAAAATTGACAGAAAAATCAAAAACGGATTTAAAATTATACTTATATAACTTGGGTACAAAAATATAAAACCTTAAAAAATTGAAAAAATGAAATTATCGAAAACTGGTAAAAAAAGTACATAAAAATTGAAAAAATAAAAATGGCTGAATATCGAAAAAAATTGGAATTTTAAAAATTTTACAAGTTTAAATATCAATTAAAAAAAAAATTAAATCAAAAGTGGCTGAAAACTTGAAAAAAATTTTGAAATTATAATATTAACTTACACAAATACGTATAAAACTTTTAAAAATTGTTGGATAAAAAAAGAATAAATTCGATGAAATCCACGATTTAAAAAAATTTAAAAATAAAATGAATTAAAAAATCTGGAACGTTTATTTACGAACTTGAAAAATTAAAATTAAATTAAACAAGGTGTCTAACAAAATTTCCAAATTAAAAATCAGTTTCTTTTCAATACTAAACTTGAACAAAAAATCACGCCCTGCCCCCCCCCCCTCGTGGAAATGCCGGTTTTTTTAAAAAAGTCTAAA
>FIZV01020463.1:0-12569 GCA_900050545.1 Trionymus perrisii | reverse complement strand
AACCGCGGTTCGAACCGGCGATTCCGCGGTTCTATTTGCGATTCTTTACGCGATTTGAACCGTGACATCTCTGGCACGGGATAAGCGGTAGTTGAAGATTGCCTGTTCAGTTGACAGTAATTTTCCTTTTCCACCAAATGGACGAAGCAGGCGTTTCTTTAAAGGAAAACCCTCATCTCCAACGAAATAAAAGGGGTACAATTGAGCTGTGTTTGGCAAAGGAGCGTCCGGTGGCCAATAGTTCAGCGTTTCCTCCACTACTTTGGCTAAATCTGTGCGGTTGTACACCTGCGAATCATTCATGTACCCATCTGCTCCTAATCAAACATGATTATTATAATCATTGATGTTGTACTTATATTAATAATGTGATATACTTACCTATTGCACTTTATACCTATATGGTATCCACGTATATAAACTTGAGGTTTGCGTCACAGGCCGCCATTAAATGTATCGAGAAAAACTTTTTGTAGTTGAAATTTCTACTTCCAGATTTCCGTGGAGCCTGAATGACGACGTGCTTTCCGTCGATGGCAGCAACGCAATTTGGCATTTGCCACTGATCAAGATACTGTTTAGCTTTTTCCGCAAAATCGACACTGCTTAAAGGTGGTATATAAATCGGTTGGAGTATATCCCAAATAGCTTCGCAAGTCTCTGCAATTATGAGACAAGCAGTAGTGTACCCTATTTTGTAAACAAGAGCCGCTTCTGCCATGCTTCCACCGTGCGCTAAGTAACTATTTACAAAATGATGTATTTAATTTTCAGCGTAATAACAATTTTCACCTACTGGTATTTCTGTGTAGATGGTACTTACTGGAGTGTGATCGCTAGTCTTTCTTGTGGACAAATTGGTGTTCGTATGCTCTTCTTTTCCAACTTTCCTCTGATCAATGTCAACAGTTTGTCAAACGTTGCCTCATTCATTCTCGTGTATCTGAAAAATGTTTCGTCATTTCTTTCTTTCATTGGCAAGAATGTTATAACATAGTATCCATTTTTCCAGTGATCTTGATTAAGTGGCCGAACACAATACCTACGCGGCTTTCTTTTCTTTTTCACTCCAGATAGTTTTGTTAACATTAGATATGTTAAAGCACCACAACATATTACACTGCTAGCAGCCAAAAAGCTCAGACCCATGATTTATGATTTATAATAAAAAAATTTCAATAATAGTATGTTCGCATCTAAAACTGTTTTTATTTCTAGCTTGTGAAGACTTCCTTGCAAAAATTGTTATCAATGCACATTAACGCAATTTCCTGCAAAATTTATATCAGTGATGCAGTTTTCCGGTGTTTCCCTGGAATTAAAACTTCTTTGGAAAATGAAATTTGCCTCGCTTTTGTTTTATCACAGTCTTCGTTGGAAAATGAAATTTGCCTCGCTTTTGTTTTACAGTCTTCGTTGGAAAATGAAATTTGGCTCGCTTTTGTTTTATCGCAATCTCATTCTCGTTCAATTTGTTCGTACGTTCTAGTGTCTTATTTCAACTTTTTTAATTGTGTATTTGTGTTACGATTCTTATAGAATGGAAAATCAACGAGTTAGTTTTAAAATGGAATTCGATGTTCAGTTGGCTCAGCTGGTGGAACGGTATCCAATACTATACGACAAAACTGATCCAAATTACAAAAAGAAAGCTCTGAAGAGCACAACATGGCAGCTTATCGCCGATACTCTTAAAATCGAAGGAAGAGATGGTGGAAGAGATGGTAACATAGAATTCCAATTTGGAATGAATAAATGAAGTATGTATTTTCATAATTTGTAAAAGTCTTTTTTAAAGGTTTAATCTGCGCTCAACGGTGGGATGCCCTCAGGAGTCGTTGGGTGAAGGAGAACCATAAGGTGCGTCACGGAGCCTCTGGCGGAAGCGCTGCGAGTACGTGTTCTACCTGGGAGATGTATCCCTTCTTGATGTGGCTAGAACCACATGTAGCTATTCGAAAATCAAAAATGAGCACTGATACACTGGTGGAAAATGGTAGAAATGCTACCGATACTCCAAACACTGCAGACACCGCCGATGATGAAGAAGAAATCGATGATGTAGCTGGAATAGATCAATTAGATCCAGAAACTGGTTAGAATAGTTACTCTCACCCACCTAGATTATTTTCTTTTCTAATCACTATAATAATTAATAATCTGCAATGGTTTCTATGCAGGTGAACTTATACAAACTAGAACCGTACAACTGATCGCACCGCCGGCAAAGAAATCGAAAAGTAGTGATACCTCGGCCATGGCTATGGTGAAGAGTGCCAATGAAATGGCCGATGCCATTAAGGCAATGACCGATAAAATTGGATCAACCAAAAACAACGAAGGTACGGATGGTACCTTCGGCGAAGTTGTCAACGCCGAAATGGCAGCTATTGCCCCAAATCGCCGATTAGCTTGCAAAATAGCAATTCTTACGGTTATTCAAAGATACCAAGATGATTTAAATAATTAAATTCAAGTTAAAACCTTCTTGTATGTATATGAATATTAATCATTAAAAAAATTTGAAAGCACTGTTCTTTGAAATATATTTTTATCAAACACAGAAAATCCCATCAAGGGAAATAAAAAATAATACATTTTCTTGTATAAACTAAATTGTAGATTGTGTTTTGCAGCGGTGAATGGGTACATTGAATTTCAGATACTGTACCTCTGACTTAAAAAATTTACCAATGAAAGATATAAACAGATAACTCTGCTGCACCAAATTAAGAAGTAGCCCAGTTCAAAAATCATGTTCGCTATGGCTATTTTGGTGGAGGTGTAGAGTGAACGGCACACTGTGCTACCCTCCAATTTTCATGGTTGCTTGTAATCTTGTGACAGCCTAAGGTGGCAGTGGTCGAGTGTAGAGTCCAAGTAGAGTCTGAACTTAATTTCTATTTAGGTACGACGACGATGACGATGACGAATGATAAGCTCCAAGTAATTAAGATTTCACAATTATTGCAATGGATATAAACTTGTTATAACACAGTACCCTCATGACACCTTTTTCGGCGGGTATAACTTCGAATTAAGTAAATTTAATACTCTGAACTAGAATTTGAAAATTATTTGCCGGCTGACGAGCACCAAAATGAAAAATAATAATTCTGAAAACATTTGTGATACCGATTCTCTCATTTTGATTGGTCGACCACACAATTGAGTCGTCCAATCAATGTCATTTATGATAAAAAATCCACAGCCAGTATAAATGGGCAAAAAATTTCTACAGAAAATATTTAAGGAAATATTTTCTGTGGAAGATTTCCACAGCTATTATAAACGAGACTTTAGTATAACTATATTATAAGTAACTAGATATGTGCCCAAGTAAAGACATGAGTTACCTCAGTCAGGGGCAGGGTATGCAACCCACATGACACACATGCACTGCGGGTTGCATATCCTACACTTTGAAGGGGCAGCCTCCAGAAGCCCCTTCAAAGCATTGGATATGCAACCTGTAACACTTGAATGATTTGCTGGTTGCATACTGTAGTTTTTGAAGGGGCTTCAAAATTGTATCCCCTAATATAGAATTTTTTTATTGCTTTGACTAAATTCACTTATTTTACCTATGTATTTTATAATTGTTTATAAATAAGTATAATTTTTATTTTTCTAGATCACCAAAACAGCATGGACTCTTTTGATGAAATTAACGAAATTTCAGAATGTGAAATTACTAATAGTTCAGGGGAAACTTCAGATTCTGCTGAAGATGGAAATCCTGAACTGGATGAAGAAAAAGAAGGTATTGAAACAATTATTATTCATGAATTAGGTACCTATGAATAATTAGTTCTATTAAGTTTCATTTTTTCTAATATTTTTATCACAGGTGACTGGAAACTCACACCAGAAATAGACAGGAATTTCCAACATGACTTTGAGGAATTCAAAGGATACTCTGGTGTTGGAGAAAAATACTTGGCAATACTGGCCAACAGTAACCGGTTTGGAGATTTCTATGACGTATTTGTTGATAACAACGTTGTTCAAGCTATAGTGGATTCTACAAACCAATTTGCCACAGAGAGACTCTTGAAAGAAGATACCCCAAAATCTTCTAGAACACATGCATGGGTACCAACAGATGCAGAAGAAATCCGTAAGTTTTTTGGAATTGTGATGTACATGGGAGTTGTGAAAATGCCAGCCACCACTCGGCGTTACCTCCGATGGTCCACAGTAATAACAAGTTTGTAATCGCTTGCAACACCGCACCTTTGTTCCACACATTGACTACCAACCTTCCATCACTTCGAACTTCCCTTGTATTCTCCCTTCTGTTAAACGTTTACCAGTGTGACCATTTTATCAACGCATATTTTCTCTCTTTTTTAAATTTTTATTTTGTTAGAGAGATCTGTCAAAGTTGCGCAAGTAGTATCCTCTGCGCCTTACATCCCTGGCAAAAACTAAAAAACTTACAACGGAGTATAGTCGGAGCAGGTTTTTTATGGGACTACCAGTGAAGTGATAACTGATAAATATGAATTATTTTGATTAATTTGATTATGAAGTTGTTGACCTATTGACCTAATTATTAAATATGTTAATTCTATTAATTGATTAATGTTTATCTGATTTCTAAAAATGTTATCAAACTACGCGTTGTCCTTAGACAGTAGTGTAAAAGATCGATATATTAAGAAAATAAGTGCAATCGGATGTGATCCATTTTATCAGATTAAGTTTCACCTCAACAGCGAAACAAGCTCATTTAGGACATTCAACAACAGCGGCGATGCACCGCAATTAAATGAGCAAAACATTACCGAATATTTCATTCATGGTATTAGTTCGTATACTGGGAAACCACATCAAGCGACAAAATCTTTGGAAGCAAAAAATTTCCTTGTTTCCGGAAAAATACAAATAGCAAAATGGAAACGAATAAATAAAGAAATTTTTCTTGTAATCGCTGAAGTAAGTTTTTTATGATTGTTTCATCAATAAAATTTTAGATTTGCATGTTGTGCATGTGTATTGCTCAACGCTTATTTAATGTGGTTCTTTGGTTCTTGTTTTAGGTTGGACATTCTTTGAGAACTACTGAAGCTCCGTTGCACCTGTGGTTGTTGATTGACTCGTCAGGAAATATCCGCACTGGTCATTGTACCTGTGCAGCTGGATGCGCAGAATCTTGTTCCCACTTAGCGGCAGTATGCTACTTGATTTCTAACCAAGAAACAATTACTGTAACGAGTGTAGTTGCGTATTGGAAGCAGCCGAGTAAGAATATGGAATATTCAATTGCAAGGGTTAGAACATGGATGAAACAAAAATATTACATTTTTTTTTTGTTTTTCAATTAGGTAAATCAAGTGCACCAAAACGACCAATTGAAGTGAGTGATGCAAGTTTGGGCACAGTGTTCAACAAAATGAAAGAAAGGCTTAACCTTGTTGCAAAAAATGAGACGAATTTTAAAATGGAAAAATTACCACCCAAAGTAGATATGCCCAGTTTCCTAAAGGAAGTATGTATAATATCGAACTGCAAGTAATCACCATAACCTTTTTGTTTTGTTCTTTTATCTCAACTATTGTTTAATTTAATGTACAGTCCTTCCATTGTTCTGGTTCCGCTCTGTACAGAGTAGTGTCCCCATGGAGTTATAAACTTCATGAAGAACGGAAAGAAATCAAACCCTCAGAATTGAACTCTCTCTTTAATCCACAACATCAAAATTGTGATCTTGAAATTTTGGTGAAACTAGGTAAGCTTATAGTTAGTTGTGTATCCACCACCTTTTTCGAATTCAAATGATTTACCTACAATTCATTTTTTCTCGATGTAGGACACTCCTTAAGAGATAAGTTGGTGTTATCTAATGAAGAAATTAAACAAATGGAAAATGATACCCAAAGTCAAAACGAATGCCTAAAATGGTACAAGTTTCGTGCTGGCCGAATTACAGCGAGTTGCGCAAAAGAAGTGTGCTGTATTAGGCGACCGGATTCCAACATCACTTTGATCAAAAAAATTTGTTATGTCAGAAAGAATAGTATAAAAACAGATGCAACTACATGGGGCTTAGTACATGAAAACGACGGAGTAGAAGAATACAAAAAAATCCAAGAAACTAAACATCTTCTACTAAAAATTGAGAGATGTGGATTTTTTGTTTGCCAAGATCACCAGTTCTTAGGTGGTAGTCCAGATAGGATTGTTACGTGCCTATGCTGCGAGGAACGTGGGATTATAGAAGTCAAGTGCCCATACACCTTGGTCAAACCAAATACATCTGTTTCCGATCTACCATACTTGGATGAATATGATAAGTTGTCTACAAAATCAGCATACTACTACCAAATCCAAACTCAGCTGAGAGTGAGCAATTCATACTACTGTGATTTTGTGATTTGGTGGCCAAAGGGCATTAAAATCGAACGTATTACTCGAAACGATAACATTATAAGCGAAATAGTTGAAAAATCACGAATTTTCTATAATGAAGTAATAATTCCTGAATTGTTGGGGAAGTACTTCACGCGAAAGGCGGAAGAGAAGAAGAAGAAAATATTGAAAGATACAACCAATACTCAGGTACCACCAGTAGCTGAATTAAAGAAAATAGGTAAGATACGAATGAAAGCATTGAAAGAAAATAAGGAAAATGAAGCTCCAAGTAAATAAAAAGTTACCTACTTATGAATGTGATTGTTCAATTATCAACTTGTTATTATTTTATAAATTTCGTGCATGCGTCTCTTACTTACCAATGCGATTGTTTCCCTATTTTACTTCATAAATTTCATGTTTATGTACCTTAATTATGAATGTGATTAATGCATCTCGAACTCGCTGTTATTATTTTTAATAATTTTTTCGTTATAATTTGATAAATTCTACATACCTATATGTTCCTTAGTTATACGAATGTGATTAATGCATCTCGAACTCGCTGTTATTATTTTTGATTTGCCTACTCGTCATTATTCTATAAGTTTCACATATATGTTTCTTCGTTATGAATGTGATTAATGAATCTCAAATTGGCTGTCATTATTTAATTGATTTACCTTCTCGTTATTATTTCATAACTTTTACATATATATTCTTTAGTTACGAATGTGATCTAGTATAGGTAAATGAATCTAAACTCGCTGTGTTATTGTTGCACATTTATTGTTATAAGATTTCGCATATTAATATGATTCATGATTTCATAATAAATAAATAAATTAGCATTACTGGAGTACAATTATCACTTGAACACATTGCAATTCACAATATCTTAACAGGTACACTACCATTAGGTACTAAATTAAATCAATCTATAGGTATAACACCATCACATAAATTTACAAGAATACACGCAGCTCGAACTATTTCATTGAGTACACTTTTATTTTGATACTTGATCTTCAATAATGAAATGGGTATTGGGCCATTCAGTATCTTATACTTAATACGAGCTTGTCCAATCAGTCTTTCTACATGTACACGCGCAGAAGCAAGACGACGAGTTTCTTCAATTTCAATCGGATGAAATTGTGGATTTTTTTTGAAAGCAGGTGTTTTCAACTGAGCTTTACGCTGGGAAATGAGTTCTGAAACTGTGAAACCTCGATCGGCCAAAACAATATCTCCAGGTAATAATTTATCTAGGATACCGCTACTTTCTGTCACTGCATTATCTGATGTTCTGCCGGTGTAACCATTGGAAATGAAAGATATTACTCCTTGAGTAGTTATACCAATGAGGTACTTGACTGTATAATTTTGTTTGTACTGAGAGAACATTTCATTCCGTCCTTTCAGCGTATTGGGACGTTGAGTAGAAATTTCAAAACAATCAATTATCACTGACACACGATCTCCATATACATCTTGAAAACATTTTGGTACATTCAATTTCATGCAATCCGCACTAGGCCAATGAATGAAGTCTTGAAAAGAGTGGCTGATTAAGATCACAACAGAGTAAAATATTCTTCTCGCTTCATGTAAAGTTATTAGAAATCTGTATGAAAGTGCAGTGAAAGAAGCGTTAAATCTTAGCTTCATGAAGGTTAAAATTAATTTCTGGAAGTTGTTCAATCGTGCACTACTAATTTCATCTAGGCTCTTTTCAAGGGTTTTCAAAATTAAATTAAACATCTTGAGGTTTGGTAATGCAGTGAAAAATGTGATTTTCTTATCCTTTTCATCGTTTGTAAATGCTGCTTCGTCAAGGAGTAATATTCTGTTGAGATTGTTAGCGTTCGACAGTTGATCATTCAGATGAACGTTTCGTACCTCTTTCTGCATGTTTAACTTTGTAGTACTCGTTAACAATCTACGCAGCCTATCGACTTCATTCTTCAGCGTTTTGATTTCCTCGTGTAATTGCTTTACTTTGTTCCATGGATCGCCGACTTGAATAGCTGAACAGTGATAGAAAATTCCTTCTTTTTCTGTAAGTATAGAACTTTCGGAGCTAATTTCTGAGTCAAAATCTGATTCTTCTTCCCACTGACAACAAATCAAAATTATTGTTAAAAACAACATTGATACATGAATGGTAATAATAATGAACTTTTATTCACATGATCTGTCTGCGTGCCGAATGATCTAGTCAAAACTAATCCATCGTCCGTAAGACTTTCAGGCAAAATGTATTTCAGGGTACCATTACTTTTCTGAATTCCAGGAGGAATACTTGATACATTCGATGCAGCTTCATTATTGTTTTGTGTGTTTTCCTAAATAACATAAGAGAAAGAGTGTTTTTTGTATAACTCATAAAAAAGAGCTATTTTCAATGAAGCGAAAATGAAACACATACCTCAGTGCTTATGGTAGAATTTTGACTAATGTTAACACTTTCTTCAAATTGAGAAACACTTGGTACACCGGGTGCAACTTCATCATCGCTGTCATTTTCCTAATTAACATGAGAAAGAAAACAATTTTATAACACTTATGAAGAAGCTATGGTTTTCAACTTCTTGCGTTTTGTAATGAAACAAAATAAATGAAAAGGACATACCTCGATATCATTATTTACGTTTATAGAAGGAGCCCAATCTATATTTTCACGTTCGTGTAAGTTTGCTGGTTTTCCTTAGTGAAAAAATTTTATATAAGATTAGTGTATCATGTCAGTATGGAGAGAAATGTTTCACCGAATATATTGTAACTTACAACTTACCATGGTGGAAATGCAAAGAACAAACCCTTAAATCTTTTTCCTGTATTTCAGGATCATCTTTTAAATTCAACGCCTTTAACCAGGCAGATCTTTGTTCTATTCGTAGATGGTTATGTATGATGTTGATAGAACGAGGATTCACTTTTGGCACACAAAACAACTTGAACTCGTCCGTAGAACTTTTACAATGGTTGAACGCACACCGAACCATTTTAATATTCAATTATTTCAAGATTATTAATGAAAATAAATCAATTCAAATCAGAAAACCCGGCATAACTTTGAAAATCCAAGTCTACAACGTTAGCTAAAATGATAACAAAAATTCTGCTCCGACCATACTCACTTGTAAGTTATTTAGTTTTTGCCACCCATGTAAGGGGCACAGAATACTACCTGTACAGAAATGAAAATCTCTAGTGTTTGAAATTTGGCGAATGTTGTCGATCAACTGTTCAAATATTTAAAAAAGCGCGTTAGAATGTATGAAAATACAGCACATGAAGTATGTACTTATAATTTCAAGACACAATACCGCAAATTCGAAGATATCTTTGCATAACATATGAAAGCGCTGAATTTCAGCTTCAAAATAATATCCTTTCGCCGTTAAAACACTGAATTTAAAATTTCTAAAAATAATATTTTTTTGTTGGAAATTTATGTCACTTTATGAAAATAGAGAACTAAAAATTCACAAGACATAAGAAAAACAAATCATACTTTTCTAAGGTAGTTACATACATTGAGAAGTCTCAGTTTTCAAAAAAAGTAAAGAAAAGAAATGAGCAATACATTTTTTTACCTAGGATTTAATATTGTTTTTTTTTTTTTTATTAGAAAATAATTCATCATACTTAATTATTTATTTATTTTATTTTTCCTTTTGCTGAATTTTAAATAGTGTTACCTAGTCCCAATAAAAAAAAAATATATTCAAATCAAATATTTAATAATTTGAAGACGCCCAGTATCAGTATCTTAGGCATTGCATTTAGCGTCTTCGCTATTCAGTACAAATTAATTTTTACGATTTCCAGTTTTCAAAATGGGAGGCTAGCATAGGCGGCGCTGCGGCAGGTGCTTAGTGTGCTCAAGCACCACCAAAATTTTCAGCGGAGGTCCCTTTTTGTCCATTGAAAATGATTTTCTATCGATTTTCAATATAACGCGTTAATAAACTCGTGAATAAATTGGTAAAATCCTAACTAGTTGCTCATATATGATCATATGAATGAAAGGTATTTGGGTGGGTATGTCTGAAATCTAAATTTTTATTTCCCTCAGTTCCCTTCTTTTTCTCCATATTTTTCTGGTCAAAATTAGCACCTTCATCAGAAATGGTGCAGCGCCGCCTATGGAGGCTAGTGTAAACGTTCAAAATCCAGTTACGGGAAAAATGAAAAAAGGAATTATTTTCTAATGAAAAGAAGCGATATTAAATGTTACCTGAAAAAATTGCACTTATTTTTTCGTTTTAGAAAATGGAGGCGACCCAAAAGACTCTTTGGATTTAAGCTGAGGCGAAAATAAGAAAAATTATAATAATTTCTCGTGAAAGTGAAAAGGAGCAAGTAAGATATCAAAAATTTGTCATTTTTTCATTTTTCTAAAAAAAGGGAAGCGGGTGACCATAAGCACTTAAAATTCAGTTGGAGGAACAAGTAGGGACTTATTCTCTCATAAAAAGAGACAAGTTAAGGGAGGAGCACGTGTCGGGATAAAAAAAAAAAAAGTCCAAAGTAAAGAGCCTTCCTTGTGCCCAAATGTGAATTTATAAGGATATAAGGATAACTTTTCGAGAATGACAGTGGATAACACATTTTGTTCAACAAAGAAATTATCATTTTAGTAGGAAGTAACTCCAAGCTTTTGAAAACCCTAAATTTTCGTACTTCTAACTATCGGTGAGAGCAGAAACTTCATCGGCTGCATCCTTTACGCATTACCCACTAAATAATGAAATTAATTCCTCAAAAAATAAAATTTTTGAGGTATGGGGTGTGTTTTTGTCTAAAAAACTTTTTGAGGTCCCTAGGTGAACTTTCTCGATGAAACAGACCTGAAAATCGGATTCAGCGTCCCCGAATTAGGCACATGTGTACTTCGGTACTAATTGCTACCTATTATTTCGCCCAAATTTTGTGAATTTCGAATTTTTCAAAATTCTTTTATGATGTATTGTGGGTCAGGAACGCGTTAAATCAAAAAAATCATAAGAACTAAAATTATTCAGCACAGTGAGTAGCATTGGAGTTGATAGTTATCACGCCTTAATTACCTACTTTGTCGTTGGTAGGTACCTACTTGGGGATCGAAGAAGTAGGTAATTAAGGCGTGAAACTATCAACTCCCATTCTACTCGAGGTACTGAATAATTTTAGCTCTAATACTTTTTTTCATCGGACGCGTTCTTGAGCCTCAATAAAGCATAAAAGAATTTTGAATTTTTCAAAATTCACAAAATTATGCCTCCTTGTGGGTCAAAAACGCGTGTGACGAAAAAAGTTGTAAGAACAAAAATTATTCAGTACCCTGAGAACAATCAGAGTTGATAGTTTTCACGCCTTAATTACCTACTTTGTCTGACGATTAGTAGGTACCTACTTTGAAGATCGAAGAAGTAGGTAATTAAGGCGTGAAAACTGTCAACTTCCATTCTACTCGAGGTACTGAATAATTTTAGTTCTTATACTTTTTTTCATCGGACGCGTTCTGGAGCCTTAAGTTAATAAGGCATAAAAGAATTTTGAATTTTTCAAAATTCACGAAATTTGGACGAAAAAGTAGGTAACAAGTGGTACAAAACTGCATCAGTACCTATTTCGGGTTCGCTGAATCCGATTTTTTGGTCTGTTTCATCGAGAAAGTTTACCTAGGCCCCCTAAACAATTTTTTAACCCCATACCTCGAAAAATTCATTTTCTGAGGAAAAAATTTCATCATTACGTAGACAATGGTTAAAGGAAACAGCCGATGAAATTTCAGCTCTTACTCACAATTAGGAGTAGAAAAAATTAGCAAAAATACAATTATCTAGTTTTCCGCGTCAGAATGTAAAATCGAGTGCAACCTAACAACTACACTGAATATGTTTCGCAAAGTTGAAAAAAAGTGAAAATTGTAGAAAAATTTACTATTTTCGTTTACTTCCAACGGGAATGAGCCCAGGTTTCACAGGCAGCTTGATTTATGCATTTCCGATGCGTCTGTGAATTTTCCACATGAAAAATTCATTTTTCTAGTCCAAAGGGTATTTTTATCAAAAAAAATTGTTCAGGGAAGCCGGATGAACTTTCTCGATGAAACAGACCTGAAAATCGGATTCAGCGACCCCAAATTAGGTACATATGTACTTCAGTACTAATTGCTACCTATTATTTCGCCCAAATTTTGTGAATTTCGAATTTTTCAA
>FIZV01020461.1:0-10454 GCA_900050545.1 Trionymus perrisii | reverse complement strand
TATTTTATTTTAACCATTTTTAGTCCTTTTAAGAGAAAATTCATTCGTTTTCAGGAGGAAAAATGATGAATGTATTTTACTCGCAATATTTGTCATAAATAAATTAATTACTCAAAAATAATAACCGAAGAAAATTCTGGCGCACACTAACGCATGCAACTCTAGATTTCTCAATTTTTAGGTCAAATTTTACCATTTTTCTCAAAACCTAAATTTCCAACACACTCAGATTTCTCATTTTTGGTCAAAATTTTATCATTTCTTTCTGACACACTCTAGCGCAACTCGAGATTTTTCAATTTTTTAGGTTAAATTTTGCCATTTTTCTTGAAACTTAAATTTCCAACTCACTCTCCGTTTCTCATTTTTAAGTTAAAATTTCTCATTTTTAGTCAAAATTCGCCATTTTTTGAAATCCTAGTAACACCTCAAATTTCTAGCGCAGTTGTAGATTTCTCAATTTTTCACGACTTGATTCTTTGTTTTACGAACACGAAGAGTACGAGATACGTAACGTATACGTACGAGTACCTACCTCTATCAAACTATACTTACGCTACCTATGTTAGTCGTTAGTTAATTTGACGATTACTCGTACGTATTCGATCGGCTATTGGCTGTCTATGGGTCGCAGTCGTAGTAGTTTCACTTGATTCGATTCGATTCGATAAAAATTCTCTTCTCGTAAAACTGCATGGTGTTATTCATTTGTTCGTTCGTAGGTACAGGCTACGTGTCACGTGTCACGTGTCGCGTGTCTGCAAATATTTTGTTTGGTTTTTGTTCGTACGCGTACGTAGATATTGAGCGGCTAAAGAGTGACGACGTGTAGGCCAACCTGGACACTCGTATTTCGTTGTCTCATTCTCATCTCATCTCATCTCATCTCATCTCATTCGTGTTTCAAGAGACCGTCAGGTCGAATCGATGATGGCAATTTATTTGCACTTAAATACTAGGTACCGTACTAGGTAGTTACAATACATGAAATGCTACGCTAAAGGTTTAGCGTAGCGTAGCATAGCTGTAGCTGTAGCTGTGGCTACAGCTACAGCTACAGCTACAACTATAGGTACGCGTGCGCGTTATGGCGCGACGTTACACGGCGCATTCGCGGTAAATTTACTAGGTAGTACGTATGTTAGTACCGTCTCTACCACATGTACGAGTACGAGTAGATATAATACACTCTGCATCTGTGCTATGGTTGATCGGTAGAGGTAGGTTTAGCTTTTGGAAACCGAGTACAAATACAGTGTAATACGAAGCGGCCGGCCAAGCGCGACGCGGCATAGCGCAACAAATGCGGCAAGAGCCTGTTGGGTGGCGATGGCGGCGCGGCGCGGCGCGGCGTTCATCTTTTGAAAAACAAAAGGTTACGAGCGCCGTTATATGTAAGTATATGTAGCCTGCAGCGCAGCGAGACGATTACATTAGCGTCAATTGTGGGGGCGTCTGCGTCTGCGTCTGGTTCAAGGATGATTTCGAATTCGCACTGTGGCTCAGACTCGCCGCGCCGTCGCCGGACGGCAGCGCGTCTTCAGCTGGATCGGATATCCTCGTTTGCTTCTGACTACGGCGTCCATGCACGGTATCACGTGGCAGTATTCGATGTTGGTACTCGCGTGATAACGATACAGGATACCGGCGATTTGAGTTTTCAACGACATTATCGCGTACTTGGAACCTATAAGAAAAACCAGGCCGTACTCTCTGTGCACAGACCTACACTCGCATTTGTAGAGTAGAGTAAGGTGTGGTATCTATTTGTAATTACTCGTACCGTCTACCAATACGAGTAGCAGTAGGTCTAGGTACATATTGTATGTACTTAGGTTAGATAGGTAGGTACTCGTTATACGTTGGTCGTTGGTCGTTCGCGCTTACCTATGCACGCTCTCGGACCAAGTCCGAACGGTATGAAGCTGCTCTTTGGACGTTTTTGCACGTTGCTCGTGCAAAAGTTTTCCGGATTCCAGCGCTTAGGATTCGGGTAGAATTGGGCGTCTCGATGTATAGCGTGCAACGCCATCGCTACCTGGCAATTTTTCGGTATTACACGTTCGTCTACGGCACACAAAACCCATTTCGCATTTCGCATTTTGCATTTCTCTATCATTCATTATCGATACGCGCCATATCCCCCCCCCCGCTCCCATACCCCGGCGCGGTGCGGTGCTTACGCTTACCATTCAGTTTGATATCCTCGTTAGTTTTCCTCAACGTTATGGGGAATAAAGTGAAAACGCGTAATGTTTCCTTGATGCATTGCTCTAGATAGGTTAACTGAGCCAAGTCGTCGACCAGTAAATCTTGCCAACCATCGCCATCGCTTCTGGCGGCGGCGGCGGCGGCGGCTTTTTTCCCTTCTATAACACTTCGCACTTCTTCGTAGGCCTTTTCCTGCAACGCACACGGTGACACATCCAGTTGGCGAGTTACAAACGAGAAATTAGCCACGAAAATTCTTCCGTATCGCTACTTTACCGTACCCACAGTAAGTACCTCTACCTACGAGCGAAACTCGAAACTCACTTGAACGTCTTGATGAATGGCCAACATCAAAATGGCGAAGCTTCCCATAATGGCGGTTGACTCGCTACCCTACAACATCGCATTATTTGTATAGGTAATTGTATTCAACATTTTTATACAGGTGGTTGTGGTAATTTGGTAAATTATCGTTAGATATCAGTACTACCTATTACAAATAAACAGCTACTAGCTAGGTAGTAGGTACAGGTAGGTACTCGTAATAAGAGTAAATCGTACCGTTACTATTATGTTTAACATTTCGTCGTGTATTTGTTTTTCAGTGAAAACGGCTCCATTCGTTTCGTGCACGCGTAATAGTATATCGATTAACGTTTTCGGTTCGGCTTCGGCTTCGACTTCGGCTTCGGCTTCGGCTTGGTCTGCAATAGATAGGTTTAGTACTGCAGACGCGACAAATGCACTGGTGCACTGGTGCACAGGTGCACGATAGCATAAGACAGGATAAACGGCCGAAGAGTAAACTGACGGTGAAAGCGGCTATACGCGTACGCAGCACTTACTTACCAATTTGCGAGGCCGGCCTCAATTTCGTCGATTCTTTTCTGCAATAGTATTCTCGTAGTTTGACTTTTAATACCTATGGCGGCGAAAGCGGACGCAAACAAATTACTCGTATATTCATTGCTAGGAAAGTAGGTATGGTGGACATCTGGACAACGTACCGGACACGGCCGCGGCATATCGCATAGGTATGCCATTAATTGCGACAACTTTTCTGTTTTTATTTTTTTATTTTGCAAGTCGATACCTTTGCGTATTTCCAATGCGGCGGCGCGCCGCTACCAATTTAACAACCTGCGGTGAAGGGGGAGGGGCGGGGGCGGGCTAGAACGAGATTTAACGAAGGATGTCGCAATTAATGGGACACGGCCGCGCCGCGCCGCGCCGCGCCGCCCACAGGTGTACAATCTATTTGTACTGCGAGTACGTACTATATTAAACTCACTTGTTTGGGTAATTTGTGCAGCGTGCAAAAAAGTTTTCTATTTCCCGTCAACAGTCTGTACAAATAGAACAGCGTAGGCGATATCAACCACGGTAACAATAATCGCGAACTTTCCAACTTGAGACACCTGTTGGCGAGTACGGCCACTAATACGTATAATATGTAGTATGTACTTGCACATGCAATAGCAGTAAGTATATATATGTACACTACAGTATACGGTGGGTAGGCAAATGCAAAACCGCTACGGCTCGTCGCGTCGCGTCGTTCAAACGATTTTGTGTTTGCGTATCTACGCGTACGCGTACGTGTACCTACGTACTACGTACTACGTACATTACATATTACTTAGGAAGGTAATGCGTCGCGATGCGACGCGACGCGACGCGTACACGTACAAGGCCTACAAATACAAACCTATTGATCCAGTCTACGAGTAGATATAGCCGCGTATCGTACCTACATTTTTCACGTGTACCTACTTACTTGACTAAGGCGTCCGAAAATTCGCTTCCGAAATTGTCTTGCGTTTTTAGTCTGCTACCGGTAATGTTTTCTGCAAAAAGGGAGCGGGGGGGGGATCATCAGTGAAAACGATTATATTATATCGCACCTATACCCGCTACTACAATACAAGTAGTTAGCAGATCTAGATAGAAAGTACGCAAGTCGTACGAAACATGCAGCTTGGCAGCGCCGCGCCGCGTCACGCCAATTCAAGCGAGAGATGCAATGCGCAACGCGTGTGTTAATAAAATTGCCTAAGCGGTTTGCCGTAAATACGAATTTTTCGTGTCCGTGACCAGCTGACCGTGGTGGTTGGACTACGGGACGGGACGGGACGCGACGCGACGCGACCTTGAACCTGTACGTAATACTACGTACGAGTAATACTTGCAAGTACGAGTACGTGTAAGAGCTGAGCTACTGACCGACTGACCTGTGATGATATCGACGTTGGCGTTGGCCATGTATTGCCATATGTCGAAGACGCGCCCGGTATCCGCTTCCGTTTTCAGCGTGTCGACTAGAATTTTCACTTGTTGGTTGAATACCAGCAAATACTGTTGCAACATGCTAGCCGAAAATGCCGGATTAATCAGTCGTCTTGTTTTCTTCCATTTTTCCGCTAGGTACGAGTAGTAGGAATAGGTGCTTACGTTAGTGTACGAGTATAAACACGCCATGATGATACACGTAATGATGATTACGACGACGCGACGCGACGCGACGCGACGCGACGTGTGCAGCGTAATTGTGTATGCCTCTACGTCTACATATAAATAGCATGTACCTACTACGTAGACGTACTTGTACATGTACGCACATGCTATGTAGCAGATAGGTAGGTCTAGGTAGGTAGGTACGTGTGGACGTGAGTGGCTAATACGAGTAGCTATGGTAATAAGGCGTAATACGCGGTCGCGGTCGCGGTAGCTACACTTACCTCTGGCGATGACTATACCGTCGCCGATCGAATCTTTCAAAAGCCCCATCGCGTCTCGATCAACGCATCTGCCGGACACTGCCTACAAAAATCGTGTCAAACGTAACGGTATAGGTACGTACTACGTATGTAACTAGACCTACGTACTTATTTATGTAACTGACTAATTGACGCTACGCTACCTACTCGTACCGTACCGTACCGTACCGTACCGTAGGTATATGTAGTATTTCACCTCCTTGTCGTCGCCTTTTTCGCAAAAATCCACTGCTACCGCCACCAATGTGACATGACGTAATTTAACTGCGTTGAGCCACCAGCGAGCAAGCGAATAGATAAAATGATGGTAAACGGCGTGGCGGCGAGAAACAGAATGACAAGCAAGGATGGTCCACGCGTCTTCGCGCGGCCGTACAATTTTAATCGACGGCTAGTCAAGACAGCTGTCGTAGTTGGTAGGTACGTACGTACGTAGGTAGGTAGGTAGGTAGGTAGGTAGGTAGGTGTGGGTAGATATTAGATAGGTGATAACTGAACTGACTTGTATGTCTTCCAATTTAGTCAATACCAACAGCGGCAAAAAGGATGATAACCAGAGGACTACCGGCGATTTGTTGTATTTTTCGTATATGTGCAAAAATTTCTTGACACGACCTGCAAATACGTCAGTTACAGTCGCAACCGCAGCGAAATGTAAGTAAGTGCGTAAAATGCGCAATGAGAAGGCAAAGTCCAAGGCCAAGGCCAAGGCCAAGGCCAAGGCCAAGGCCAAGGCCAAGGCCGAGGGCAAGAGCAAGAGCAAGAGCAAGGCCAACACTCACCATCGCCGTTAGCATTGCTGAACACAGTGTGCAAGTTTCCGATCAAAGGTAAAGTTGGCGGCGATGGAAATGATCGCAGCATTTCGTACAATCGCTTATTCGCCCATTGGTAGGCGACGACGCGCACGCACGCGTACAAGCACGCACACGCGCAAATGGACAACGCTAACGAGTTGCGCAACTCTTCTAAAACGCCGAGTAGCCCAAGTCCAAGTGCATTCATGCCGACGGCAGCGCTGGAAAAGAGCGCACCAACAGATACAAATACTCGGCTCGAGCTCGATGACTCGTGACGGTGACCAATTGACCACAGTTTATTACTCGTACCTAACTAAGTACACAAACACATACGAGTATACCTATAGGGACCTAGGGACCTAACAACCTAGGTACCAGAATACGACTAGACACGCCGCGCCGCGTCGCACAGCGGAGAGCGGACATTCGAATGTGAGCTTAGATCAAGTTAGCTTCGAGTTTGTTGGTCGAATAACAAGATTTTGTTCGACTTTTAAGACGAGCGAAATAAGCTAGAGAATGATTTACGAGGTACCATACCTAAGTTAGGGTATACTCGTAGCCAGGGAAGCAGATGATGCCGAGCATGCGGATGCGCCAAAATGTAATAAATTATTCCAACTTTGATGCGTAAGCGCACACTCGGTCACGTAAGCTTAAAGGAAAAATAAAAAATAAAAAAAGTGAAAAATACTTGGGAGGTGTAGGTACTCGCGCATACGTAGGTGTGTAGGCAATGGGCATTACTTTTTGTTCGTAGAGTGTACATTACATAGGTACATACGAGTACATATATACCTACGAGACGAGTTGAAGGACCATCTACATTTTTCACGCGTGTTCTACTCGTACTCGTACTCGTACTCGTACTCTACCAGTCTACCTGCTATACGTAACTAACGTAAGTGACAAACGTGAACACCAGACCAGAAGACCAGACCTGTAGTAGGTTAGGTATTCGATGTGCGATGTACGATGTGCCTATGCCTATATAGTGCACATACGAGTACATACCTACTACTTACGCACAATAGTTGCAGTATGTACTTACCCCGAACCCGATTTCAATTTAGGTACCGCCAATTCTCGATAATTCTCGCTGGATGTGGATACTATGCAGCTGCTGTCGCGTCTCTACCTAAAACGTAACGTGCCTCGAGTAGATTATTCGTACACTGGTCGCCGTATTGCGCTTTTCCATTCATATATACTCGTACCTACTTACATACGCACATCTGTTCCGTAACTTCAACCACCCCACTCGATGCGTTGCGTTGCGTTGCGTTGCGTTGCGTTGCGTTGCTTACATTGCGTATCTTGTGAGCAGCTACCTAAACGAGCTCAAGTCGTAAAACTCGCAATATCAACCATACCGCGACCCACCTCGTTACATCGAGTTAAATGATACGCCACGTTCAACATGCACATGCACATGGACATAGGGATGCGGGGGAGGGCGCAGGAATTACAATCGTAATAGGTACCTATACATTACACTATGGTACGTAACGTACCTTAACTAACGTAACGTCGCGCGTCACGTCACGTCACGTCACATCGCGTCGCGTCGTGTACGATTGAACGCGAATTCGTATTTACTGTACGTAGTTAAGGTACCTACCTCTACCGTTACAAAATGTCGTCGCATGTGTAGGCATAGGCAAGGTAGGCACAAGCGAAGGCAGAAGTGTTTCCTTTTCGCATATGCCTCATAATCCCATCGCTTACGTTGCGTTAGTAGATACGTACTATGTCCAATTGATTGCGGCGCGGCGCGGCGCGGCATACATATAACACTATAAAAATGTATAATTGTACTTATATGCAGATAGCTAGAGTACCTCTACCTACCGTACATCAATACGGTACCCCTCGTTACATTTTCTTGCCCGTTTGTAAGTAAGTTCTATCGCACAAAACACATATATACCTAAGTACCTAGCATCTATAGGCACTTTGTAACGGCTACGGGTATGCTTATTCCTCACAAACGAAATCTCGCTTATCGCTAAGACTTGATCTTACCGATGCGATGTAGGTACTTGTGATAGCCTAAGCACGTAAGCAGCCACGTCTATGTAATCCAATTTCCAAGAAGGAAGGTAGGTAGGTAGGTAGGTAGATAGATAAGTAAGTGGCTAGGTACCCCACCCTATCCTACACTACCCTACCCATCTAGAAAGATAAACGAATAGGACGAACGGCCACGGGCTTTTTCCATCAGTTTATTCTGTTCTGCCCTCTGCGCTTTTGCTTTCGCTTCCCTTACGGCAGAGCGCGTCGCGGCGGCGCGGCGCGACGGCTACGAGCAGCTAAATTAATTTTACGCTACTCCTGTTCCGTTTGCAATTTTCAGCGGCGTTAACATGATTAGGATATACCGCTAGGACCATCGCTTCATTTCGTGTCTCATTTCGTTTTGTAATTCGTAGATACTCGTAGTCTCGTACATACGAGTACAATGTACGAGTACATGTATCATCGTCCAGGTGAGGCTTACACGCGCACACACGCACACACAACGATACAATAAAAGATGCGATCCTAAACAGGTAAGTAAGCGAGTATAAGAATGAATGAATGAATGAGTAAGTTAGTACCTATGTAATGATGATAATAATAATGGGTAGTTAGGTACCTACCCACATAGCTGTTGTTACCTGCCACAAGAAAACCCCCAGTGCGGGAAATTATTTTTACAGCAGAGACAAAATATAAGTGTAGTTTGTTTATAGGTAAACAAAAGTGAGCGGAGGATTCTTTCATGATGAAAACGTGGGCAGATTACAAACTCTAGATTCTGGTTATTACCAATGCAATGAAATAATCCTCTCCACTTTTTTTTTTTTTTTTTTTGATAAAAAGAACAACTTTTGTACGTATTTTGTTTCTGCTGTAATTTTTTTCCTCCGGACTGGGGGGTTTTCCTGTGGCAGGTCACAATTTATTGAGCGAGCGCGAGTGAGTAAGTAAATAAGTACACAAATGCCGCAAATGAGGACGATTAGTTCGTTCAACTACCTACCCCACCCAGTAAGGCCGGCTGCGTATCTATTACGATTACAAAACCAATCGCGTTTTGTAATCGCTTCGTATTGTATACCATAGGTAGGTACCGAAACGTACGTACGCAATACGTAGGTAGGTAGGTAGGTAGGTAGGTAGTAGGTACAAGACGTACACGTACAGCCAGTGCCAGTGCCCAATTGCCCATGTTGGTACGCAAAAGAATAAAGATGAAACCTAAGCGTAAGCGACAAAACGCAGCATAGCCTATAATTAGTCGCACTAGGCTAGGCCAGCTTAGGCTATTGCTACGGTAGTAACGAGCGTAGGTATGACTAAACACGCGTATCATGCCTAAACATAGCTATACGTATAGGTACTCGTACTCGTATATGTGTACCTGGTCGTACTTTCGAATAATTGACGGTTTTGACGGTTGCAACGCAACGCTTGTTTAATTTTTCAAATTTTTTTGGTAATCAGGCAGCCGTGCCCGTCCCCGCCCCCGCTCCAGCCCACCAAGCTTAATAGAGTTATTAAGACATACGATACAGTATACCTACACCTATAGCAGCCGCAGCCGCAGCCGCAGCAGCAGCAGCAGCGCACGCATACAGTATGTAGAATATACGAGCATGTACATGCACCTGTACGTATACTCGTGCACACTGGTGCTACCTACGTTTGTTATTGTTATTGTTATCGTTATCGTTATCGTTATTGTTATACCATTTACGTATGTATGTACGTAGTTCGTTAAGCGTTTCTATTGATGACGATCGGGCGATCGGGAGGGGAGAGGGAGCGCGCGCGCAGGTAGCGGAGAAAAATAAAATGAGGTAATACCGGCGACTCGGGCTCCAGCCAAAAGTACTTGATACGTACGTATATAGGTAGGTAGCTAGGTACCACGCCAATACATAGGTAGATACTCGTACGTCTGCCGCCGGTCTACGCGTGTATTTTACTTCAAATCTTCGATCGAAGATTCGAATTACAATAGGTAAGTACGAGTAGGTATTTATCTACCTCTTCCTACCTTTTATTATCTCGAAGCTCGAAGGCAAATTAGCGAATAACACGCTGGAAATTACGTCTACCGAAATGGTTTACCTCGGTTTAAATGGTCTACCATAGTAAACTGCATAGGTAGGTACTCGTATTTTAATCGGTCCACCATACGCAAACGAGTAGTTTACCATCGATATAGCTACTCCAAGGTAGAATGCATTCTCTAATTGGTTTGGTTTATCCGCCGATCCGATAGATCAACATTTAAATCAATCGACGTGAATCGACCGACCACTGGTAGGTCGATTTTTTTTCCGAAGCGAACACCATCGCCCATATACGTAGGTACTTCAATCCTGTCTCCAAAATACGGTTAAGCCACACCTTTGTTTATCAGCTGTTTCTTCATCAGGTGGTGAAAGTGAAATGATGAATAAACAATAACCATGGAATAGGATAGGAATATCATCATGATTAAACATTGACTGGCAGGCAGGCAAGCAAGCAAGCACATAATTCAGGCGCGGGGATCCAGACTCGAGTTTTGGGAGGGGGGAAATGGATGTTGGAGACGGGTAATTTTTACATGTATTTTTTTTTTTTTATGAATGAGTAGGACCAGTAGATAGGTGCATACTGCATAGTGATG
>FIZV01020427.1:0-12646 GCA_900050545.1 Trionymus perrisii | reverse complement strand
AAAAAAAAAAGAAACGCCGTTGTTTCCACAAAAAAAAAAAAAAAAAAAAAAAAAAAACAGGCAATGATTTTTTGGTAACAATGGCTATGATATGGTAGGTTTGATAATAAAAACTATGAAAAATTACGAAATAAAATGGAACAAAAAAAGATCACGACGAATTATCACCTTTTCTCGAACATTCGCTTTAAATCATTAACACGTTTCGCATCTTTAGTGTGCTCCTCTCCTGTTCTACCATCCCCATTTACTACTGTTTTTGAAGAACTATTCGACACATTCTCTTTAATCGCAGCACTGATTTTTTTCACTGCTGCAGCCTTTGAAACAGCACTGGATCTCTCAGCAACATTCTCTCCTCTAATAAATTTTGGTTTCGGACATACCGATTCCAAAACGACATTTTGCTTCTGAAGAATAGAACCTGGCTCTGTAATTTTGGCATGTGTTCCAGTTGGTTTGAGTTTTCGAGCCATCAAACTAATCTCACTAATCATATCCTCTTTTGAAGCTGCCGCCTTCGAAAGTTCGTTCAATCCATCAATACTCTCTCCATTCACAGCACTGACTCCATTTACCTGTTTCGAAGTTGATCTGAGCTTATGAGTCATAATCTCACTAATCAGAACTCCTTTCGAAGCTACAGCCTTCGAAATATCGTTCAACTTTCCATCTACAGAACTCCTTTCTTGATTCGCAGCACTCACTCTATTCACCTCCTTTGGAATGAAACTATCGCCAGGTCGTTGACCTGCTACTGAAACTAACTTTCTATTCCTATTTAAATTGTTTATTGGTGCTGGATTCGATGGCGCTGGAGGGACATTAGATCTGACTTTAGGCCTAGAACTAGCTCCTGTGACGTGTTTAGGTGACAGGCCAGGTTTACGAAGGGGTACATGGAGCTTAGTAGGAGATTCAATATCGTCGGCAGTGGCGTCATAAACTTGATCACCATTCTCAGGTAGCATTACTCGACTAGGACTTTGCTTCTTCACTGGTGATTCAATTTCGGCATAAATAGGCTCCTCCTCAAAAGCTGGAGATTGCAATGGTAACTCGCGAGCGTTAATTATTACAGGTTTAATATCGCTTTTGGAAATTCTCCTAGATTGAGACATACTATGTGCAGGTGGAGGCGGACGGAGCACAATTTTTTTTTCATTTACGTCGCTAGGTTGGTTCCAATGCTCCAAGTGGGTATGAACAATATCCAATGTCATACGCTTATTACGTAGTGGGCACTTGTTGATCTCCTTTTCGGTGGACTTATCCCAAAACGAGGATTTAAACCAGCCCCAAGACGACAACGTACCACCACCGAGACTACCACTACAACTAAACAATCTACAATTCTCTAATCGTTTCAAATACGGTACGTACACTGTGCGTCGTTGGCCTCGTTTCCAGAAGTATGACGGACTCTTGCGAGTATAGTACGAGTACAGGAATAGTACCAGTATCATGGGTACTAGCCCTAATATCAAGTACCAGAGTATCCTAGTGATGGAAGTGGAATCTGAAAAAACATAATAAGGGTTCAATTTTTTCCACGGAGGACGATACGTACCATTTTCACAGAACAAAACTCACGGTAAGGATTTGCAGCAGGTCCAGAGTCTTCACTACCTCCTACTCCGGCGTCCTCGCAAAATGGTGGAGCGAAACCGTCTTTACAATGGCAGTGTCCTTTACTGTTGCATACTCCGTTGCCATTACAATTGTGTGGGCATGCTCCTGGTGTAGAGATCGCCCTCAACGAATCGATTTCCATACATTTTTGGTTCAAACACATCTACAAAAATGAGCAATATGAAAATGATGGGCCTTTAGCTGGAATACTGAGGATGTGGTGGGGGAGATGTTTAACGCAATTGTTGTGTACTTTATTTTCGCCGCATTTAGCACCGTCCGGAGCCAAACCAGGATCCACTTCGTTTAGTCCTAAGTCAACGATTGCTGTTCGACAAGCTATCACAGAGTTATCTACACTGATGAAGAAATGCGAAAGAATCGCCACTGACTCCATGCCGAATTCCAATTTTTCGTTGAAGTGTTTGCATTGTAGCATTCCGCAGTATATGTTCCTGAGCAGAAATGAATCAATAAATTATTTTAAAACCTGAATAATTAAATGAGAGATTGGTTCAACTTTCACTCATTTACGAATTATTTTTTCAAAATATTAATACACAATTCGTACGCAAACGATCAATGTTTGTATTTTATAAACAAAAAAAAACTATCTTTAAAATTAAAAAAATTAAATAAAACCTTGAAGATGAAAAAAAACCTCAGTTTTTTAGAATTTTGGAGTAAAAATATTTTTTCAGAGAAAAAAATCAGTGTTCTTTTTCTTGATGAAAAAATATCCATAATTTTTAAAGAAAATAATTTCAATTTTTGGAGGAAAAATTAACAGATTTCTGACAAAAAAAATACACAATTTTCTGAATAGAAAAACCACAATTTTTTAATAATTTTTTAAGTACAAAAAACTGAAAAGCATAAAAACTTTTGATTTTTCAAGAAAAAAATCTCAAGTTTTTGAGAAGAAATCTTCATTTTTTTGGAAGAAAAAAATCATTATTTCATTTTTTTTTTTTAGAAAAACGTTTTAATTTATTTGCCTTAATTTTTCAAAAGAAAGCCCTGTGTTTTTTTTTTTTTTTTTTTTTTTTTTTTTGATTTTGGAGTGAAAAATATTTCTCAAATTTTTGCAGAAACAAAATCTCAATTTTTCGGATAATTTACGGAAGAATAAATTATTTTATTATTCGATTCAAAGAAACGAATTATTCATAAATTTCAATTATTAGAAATGAACTTACTCGTCTTTGCACTTAACATACGACATATTCAGCCTATTAAAACCGCAATTTCCACTTCTATTGCCTTTCATGTTTTGTTGGTAACACTGCATATCGGAATTTTGGCCAGACGGACCCCATAGTAATCTACACTGATCACTATGACTTCTGCAATTTCCTTTGTAGCAATATGCCTTGAAAAAGAATAACAAAAATTGAAATATATTTTCGGCATAGAAAAATATCTAAGTAATCTACAAATTCACCAACGAAATCTTAACTTGGTGCTTACCATTTCTTTATTGCAAGGTTGTCCATCTACTTTGTATACATCTTCAGGGCAATATTCCGATTGTCCGGTGCAGTATTCGGGCAAATCACATTCTCGTTCGGCAGTTCGACACATTGTACCAGCCGTGTGAGGTTTACACGTCTTTGGACGAACGAGAAAAACAATAGTTAAATTCGGTACTCTAAATCCTCATCTTTGAAGTGAAGTTTTTGACATACGATACGTACTTGTAAATCACAACATTCTCCAGTGGCGCAGGAAGCGTTTGCAAACAACATACAAGTGGAAGCGTTGCAACAAGGATTGTTGCATTTTTCCTTCAGTCCGCAATCGCATTGCTCTCCGGGTTCGACGAAACCGTTACCGCAGACAGGGCTCTCGAATAAACTGTAGTAAACAAAAAAATACGTTAGAACAAGGAACTTTCGTTGGAGAAAAGCGTACCTGCATAAGTGAGACTTATGTTAATATGTACCAACCTTTCTGGCTTATTTCTCAGGCAGTAATCCATTCCATGTTCAAATGCTACGGTTAAATATTCTACGCTACATGAGCTCCATTCGCTCGTTGTTGTGGAGGAACTATAAAAATAAAAAATAAAAAAATAAATAAAAAATTAGGTATCAATTTGTTTTTTTGAAATTACCAAATGAAAATCAACTTCGAAAAAAATTAATAGAAATTTGAAAAAATTAAAAATTTAAATGATTAGGAAGTCATGAAGAATTCGGGGCTCAGTAGGCGAGTTGAAAAAAATTAAGTGGTTGAATTTTTAAAAATTGAAAAATTGAGCACTTTTGGAAATACTAAAAATTTGAAAAAATAAAAAAGATTTAATAATTTGGAAAAATCGAAAAATTGAATGGTTAAAAAAGTTTAAAAATTGAATACTCAATTTAAACTTGAGAATCACACTTTAAAAAGTTGTTTTTTGCAGGAGAATCGTTCACGAATGTTTTATTCACTGATTCGATTTTTCGAAAAAATTTCAATATTCATAGGTTCATTTTTCAAATGAGTAATTTACGTAAATTTGAACAAATCGTTCGCGTACAACATAATCCCACTGACTAAAGTCGTTCTTTCAAGGAGAATCATTCAGAAACGTTTTCCTCTCTGATTCAGTTAAAGAAAAAGTTTTGAAAGTGAAAGATTCATTTTTCGAAGGAATCACTCATAGATTGCACGTATCGGTCCACGATTCAGAATGTGTTTCGGTCGAGAATCGTTTGGGAACGACTACGGACTGAAAAATCAGTCGTTCGTGAACGATTGATTCACTTTTTCGAAATTTATGACAAGGAAAAATCATTCTCACATAACTATTTTGTGAATAATTTTTTCATACAGTTCGTTCGCGAACCATTTGATCATTTAAAAAAATAATTCGCGCAAGATCTTAGTTCATTTTTAGGTAATAAAAACTTCACAAAAATATCACACACTAAATCTCAAAAATCGTTTTTTAAATGAATTGTTCGGGAACAATTATGAACTGAATGGAATTACTCTTTCCATGGATCAAGATTGAATCATTTTTTTCATA
The DNA here is from genome assembly GCA_900050545.1 of Trionymus perrisii. Lineage (NCBI taxonomy): Eukaryota > Metazoa > Arthropoda > Insecta > Hemiptera > Pseudococcidae > Trionymus > Trionymus perrisii. The sequence goes on along the minus strand of FIZV01020427.1, from coordinate 7,998 downwards.
ACGCAATATCATTTCCCAGCAATTAATTCAATGTGAACAATGAATAATTTTTTCGATCGATAGGTTCGAGAACGATTTTAATCGTTTCTACTTAATTTTAAGACAACGAACACTCGATGCATTTCCAAAACATATCAAACATACTGTATTTCAAAAGTCGACCGATGATTAATTGCAAACCAATTGAAATCGATTCTTTTCTCATTTATTTGACCAAAAACCATACCTGGAGGAAGGAGACATGATGCATCTTTCACTAGAACACGAGCACTCTGTGGTATCATGTTCCATGCCCAAATTATGACCCATTTCATGAGCAATGGTGGAAGCTACAACCCCGAGTGTAGTGCTATGATCGACGTTGACTCCGCCGCTAAATTCAAATGTACAAATAGGTCCTTTTAGCGCTTTGCCAACAACTCCATCACTAAATTGCATCCGCCTGCGGGCAAAAAAATCATACATATCGATGATTAATACACCTGCCATATTTAAATCCATCGTGGTATTAATTAAGTACAAAATACGGGTACACTGTCAAGTACTAACAAGCCGGTCCGAGCGCCACCACAGCAACATTGCTTATCAATTTTGTATCAAATTGAATGAAACGACTACAGACATAGGTAAAAGATAACAAACTTGTACACACTTCATTTACAATTTTACAATCGTGTTTCGTGTTCAATTGATAAACAATGTTTCCTTAATGAGCACAAATTTTACGTAGAATTTTTCTCTTTGAATGCGAATGATCTCAGATAACAAACACAAAGATTTCCACTGCTCTAGGGATAAAAAATAAATTTACGAGAATGTTGTAAATTTTGTGAAACCTCTAATTAAGTATTACGATAAGATTTTTTTTCATTTTTATAATTCTCGAAAAAAAATTTCGTCTTTCCGGCTTCAAATTTATGCATTTATTTTTTATCGCGTTCATGAATCAAATTTGTCCAAGTGGTTTTCCACCACAAGGAAGCGCAGTCTGAGAACCATTAAATAGCTTATAAAAAATTTAGTCGAAATTCCGTTCTTTCGTTTGGTTCGCAATGAAATTACCTAGGTAGGTAGTAGGTAGTAGGTACTAGGTAGGTTAGGTACTACATGAAACCGAACAAAGAACTTCTAACATTAAAATATTCTGTATAAAAATCAAATAATTTATAGCACGTTCGATTTTGTAAAAAAAAAAAAAAAAAATCCCGAGAAAAAAAGGAAATTACATTGAACAGTAGGTAAATTCAATTTAACCAGAATCGAGAATAATTTTTTTAAGCCTAAAAAAATTTTCATTTTGCGAAAAAATATATTATCAAGTTGGGTAACTTGATGAAAATTTAATATTTTTCACCACTAGGTACTTAATATTTAAAATTTCATTAATTTTTCCAAAGTATGGCTAGAATTACGACTTTTGAAATTTTTTACTCTTTACAAAATAATTAATTTTTTTCCCTGTTCTTGAGAAAAATATTAATTTTATTGTGAAACACGAAAGATCAATTTTTCGCATAATCTTATCATTTCTTAGTCGAATTGAAAACGACATCGTTATCTCATTTCCTAATTTTTTATCGGGACAGCATCCACAAAAAAAAAGAACATTGATCGAGCAACTGAAGTTAACAACTCTACTTCGTAGCCTACGACCTAATAAAATATTTCAACTATGGTTTTCATTTAAAACGCAGCAGTACGTTTATCTTTGGCATCCTGTGGTGATACGTAAGTCGTCCAAACTCACAAAAAATCATCACCGTCCATAACAGACCACACCATCGAAAAAACACCACCAAAAGAATGAATTTTCAGCCTCGAAACTGATTTCAAACTTTCGATTGATAATTACACGTATTTTACGAACCCCTAACGGAGTAAAAATTCTCAACTAAAGATCAGCTCATTTATCACAATTATGCAGGTAATTTTCACGATTCAAAAACAACCTCGAAAACCTCTAAGAAAAGTTCAACTTGGCTCAATTCTGATCTTTCTCCGTTTAAGGGAAAATTTTGGGAACCAATTTGGCGAGAATCGAATAAAACGTTTGTTAATTTTCCACATCGAGCGAAAAATCTACACTATCTCCCTTCCAATTGTGCCAAATCGAATAAAAAAGTTCTCGTCTACGTACGAGTAGTCCTGATTTTTGTTACGTCGAAGAGACTAAAATAATATATGTAATAAAATAATAAAAAGGTAGATAGAAAAGGTACCTATCTGCGAATTCAATATCGTTTACGTATAATAAGATTACGAATATAGGTACTTTGGCCAATACACTGCTTACGGTCTCAACGTAACCGACGCAACCGCCGTGCCGCAGCGAATTCCAAATACGAGGTATTTTCTTTATCTCCTTCGAAAACGAAGAAAAAGCTCGTAAATATGACGTAAAAAAGTCCCCCCTCTTCATGCAAAAAATACGTCTATCTCGGCGAATAAAGAAATTCTCAAGTAAGAAAAAAAAATTATGGAATTTTTGAAAAATTCGTGAGCTTCAAATATTTAAAAATTTTCCCCCATTCAAGACCCTTCAAAATCCTCCAAATTCCTTATTGAAAAAAAAAAACAATTATTTTTCCCACAGCAGAAAATTAATCATAAAACTTCCCATCTTTACCTCTTCCCAATACCCTCTCCATTCCTTAAATACCAGACACGCTTGATTCGAGTACTTAATTAGTCTACAGGCTGAAATTATCCTACCATCGATTAGGTACACTTCGGCAGCTGTTGCAACCGCAAAAAAAAAACTCAACCACCAGTCCACTATTGTCTTTCATCGATCACCATCTGACGCACAGCACAAGCCCCGCTGCGATCACTCGGCTGCGGCTGTAGTTTCGGCTGACCTAGCTCAGGAGAAATTCGCGCCCATTATTAGGGTAATTTGCGTTCGATAATTATGTACTATCGCGGTGTAGATAGCGGTCAATACACGATGAAAGTGTTTATAAAGGTATTTTATACAACAGTACAACGGCGAGTACTTACGTTAATAATTGAGCATTATCGTTCGGATGATCTTTAAGTAATCTATCTTTTCTGTAATTTAGGAAATTCGTCAGTGTCTTGTCTCCGTTCGCTTCCAAGACGATTTCGTCGGCTCGAGACCATATGACTACGCCGACTAGAGCGATAAATATGTTTAATGGTACGTAAAGCTGAAAAAAAAAAAGATAGAGATTATAGTTTTCAATTGGTAACGATTTTTCGAAATTTCATACAATTTTGATTCGTTCAGAGCAGAGCAGAGATATTTTTCAAAAATTTTTGGAAACCTCAATTTAAAAAAATTATAAACTGTTAAAAATAAGTAAGTACCTGTGTATAAAAGTGATATTTTCAAAAAATAAATCAACAGTGAGGTACTCAATTTTAAATAATTTTGAAAATAAAAGTTTTTCAAAAATTGCATTTAAAAACATATTTCATTATAACAGAAGAAATGCAAACATTTAAAAGGATTCTAAAATTGGAAAATATTTTTTAAAAAGTCGAACGTCAAAATCATTTAAAAAATGTCCGAAAGTCAAATTGAAAAATAATTGAAAAACTCAATTTTTTTCATTTTTAAAAAAGTCAAATTCAGAGAAGAAAAAACATAAAAACTTTGGAAGCCAAATAAAAAATATGAAAATGCTATTTGTAAAAAAAAATTAATTTCAGATTTTCTAAAAAATCTAATTTAGAAAAATAACCTTAATACGAATTTTTATATTTTTAATAAAATGAATAAAAAAAATTTGAATCAAATTTAAAAAAAAATCTCCAATGATTGATACAGTTTAATTAAAATCTCTCAAAATCCATCTTCCTCAAATCTCTAAACTCGTCAAACCCTAACTTACCGAATTCACAATATTCGCGATATCCTTGCAATGCTGATACACCCTTGCCGTGTCTTCATTCAGCGCTTGAAATTCCTTATTATCGATCACCATGACCAACTCGATGTACCTCGACTGTTTATTCGCGTTATACGGTCCGTGAATCTTGTACTCGTATGAAGGCGTATCTCGCTTAACCTGAGCGAAACAAAACAACAACAACAACAATAACAGGTAAGTTAGATAAGTATATATGCGTCAATGACACAATGTACATTGTAATTGAATACGAGCGTAAGTACGTCGATTCATCATAAGGCACGTCGAATGATACCTTCGATAGACTAAATTACGCCGCATGCGAGATTAAGAATTAGAGTCACGATCGCCTCACTCGATGAAGATGGCAAATGTGGCGACAATACGAATTCCTGAACGCGGCCGACCATACTTTGACGTACCTTTCGAAAGATTGCTAATTCCGCGCGACAATTTCGAAGAACAATTCACATGTCCAAGGATAGCTTACCCCTTTCAAGTACCTATACTGGACAAGGGATCATTTTATACGATGAGATGTTATTTTCATGAGAAAAATCCACCCCGCAGCCTCACGCTCGTCCTGTGCTATTTCATTTCTTACCATATCGTCCTGTTACCATAATAACAATAAGTACACATCGCGAGTTCGCGACAAGAATTAAAGAAAGAAATTCTGCTCAAGAAATGTCAACGGAGGAAGGCTACCGGCGACAGAAACGAAACTATGCTTGTGACAGTTTTAATTTCGAGAAGAATAAAAAAAAAGATACTCCGACACCATTCTACGTAACTTCCAACTACACTCATCTCGTCGGAGAATCGCCCACGGGTCTGACGAATAGCTAGGTATATATATACAGACCATAGGGTGAGTCGACAGGTAGTCGTACTGGTGTACGCTGTACGGGTATCTTCGCCACTGCTGAAATGGTCACTGAACTTTTAATCGTCGTTTGTTGTCTGGTCTTTCGTTCCTCGTGCGTCGTTAGAAGTCGCTCTATTTTTTTCGTAATTTGATACTAGAAAATGGCGATACTATTTCTCGAGTGATGGTTCCCTTTTTTTTACGTCTTTCGTTCGGTGGGTAAACGAAGAAAAAATAATTAAATAAAAGTACATATAATGACGAATACTTCATAAAAAACATTTCAACAAGGTGCTTTAGTGATAAGTACAGTTTTTTAAAGAAATATATGAGAAGTGAATTTAGAAGTAAAATGGTTGTTGAACTGAACTTTCTAAATAACGAGGGCTGAATTATAATTTCAACAGTTGATACGAGTACAATTGGCGAAGCAACCCATTTTGTATTTATATTTTTTCGGCGAGACGAGGGATGAAGGTGAAACTCTAAAACTTGTTTGTCGAAAATTACAGCTAAAATTTTTCAAAAAATCAAACGTGCAAAATTGACAATTTTTCCACACATATTTTTTTCAATTTACCAAACAATTACAAAATTTTTATGTTTTTTCAATTTTTCCCCATTTATAATTTGATTTTGAATTTTTTTTTCAAGGTACATTGGTAAGCCTTAATCAATTTTTTCCAATTTCTTAATTCAAATATATTTTTCTACTTTCTACACACTTTTTGCCAATTAGGTACTCATAATTTTTGAACTTTTTTTCTCGTTCTTAACTTTTACGAGTTTTTGCCGAAAATTCGAATTTTCAATTTTTGGACTTTTTTAAAATTATTATTCGTTTTTTTCATAATTTTATATCGGTCAAGTTATTTTTTCATTTTTTCATTTTTTTTTTTTTTTTTTTTAATTTTTTTTTGGGTAAGTTTTTTTTTTTTTTTTTTTTTTTTTTTTTTTTTTTTTTTTTTTTTTAACTGACAAATAACTTTTTTTTTCACTTTCAATAATTTGTTTTATTCTTTAAAAAAATAAGTGTGAATATTTCGAAATGAATTTTCATTTTTTATTCAATTTATTACGATTTTGAATTTTTTCTCCATTTTTGATTTTTTCAACTACCTGTGTGTTAACTTTTTTCAATTTCTTAAATTTTTTTCATTTCTGAATTTTTACTCTTTTCTAATTTTATTTAATTTTTCAGTTATCTATATTATTTTCACAGTTTCTTAAATTTCTATTACATTTTTTCAACGACTTCCTTAAATTCCTGTTTTTCCTAATCCATTTTTCCAATTTTTTTTACTGTTTTTCAATTCACCATTTTTAAAATTTTTTAATTATTCATCATTTATAATTCATAAATTTTTATATCTAGTGTTTATTAAATTTTAATCTACTTTTAATTCCTAAATTATTTCACATGACAATTTTTACTATTCGAACAGAGTTAGCGTTGTTAGGAAAGTATGTTTTACAAAATTCGTTTTCGCGAATATTGGACTTGAACAAATGCTGACCTCGTACAAGTTTGTTTTGACCAATTTCCAGATGATGTTAAAAATAATGATAATAATAATAATAAAAATAAAAAATCTTATGAACCCTTTCTTTAAATTTTCTCAAATAAAATAGAATTTTTCAACAAGAGTATTTTTCAAACGAAAGTACATTGGAAACAGATCACTACCACTCTCTTCCCTTCCACTTCTATCAAAACAAATCTTGTCACCTCAATTTCCACTTGACTTGAATTTCATTTTCATTATTAGATCTATGGGATGCCAAAATACAAAATGCAAATCCCCAAAGGTATCAACGCAAATCATACAATACATATGACACCATCAGCAGTGTTTGTGAACATGTAAACAATACCTTGGCTCATACGTGGTTAGAGGTACATTCTGCTCAAGTACGTATTTATATGTAATGTACGTAGACAGTGTAAGTGGAAGTACTAGTCGCATCACCCTATACTCGAGGTACATAACTACATATAGAAATACATAAATCACCGAATACGAAATTAAATCGGTGCACGACACGACATCGATTCAGTCAACGATTTCGAGTACCATTTCCTGTACAATAGACCCATCTATGTGCTATGTCCCACTTGAATATTTCTGTCTCTGTCTCCCTCTTTGACTTACAGAATAATTTCCATTCACGTCTGTAGATACGCGTATAAAATGAGAAGCCAACTCATCCAAAATAATTATACGCGAGGATTTTCCGACCTGGGATATACTCGTATACGAATCGAGTCACTATCCTTACTCCGAGACACACATAGTTAATAAGGAAACATCGTATTAACGTGTAATAAGTATACGTAAGCATTCCTCGTAATAATTATAAAGCATATAAACTCTCGCTTGGCGAATTCAGAATGACATTATTAGGTCAAAATTATGAGGAAAAAAATTAATCCAGCTCGTATTTCGTCGTCGGTGAGTTTAATTCAATAACGGTACCTTTACCCGCACAAATCAGCTGAGGTTATGCTTTTTTCAAAGCCTCATTTTTCCGAGGGACCACCTCCTCTTCAAAAAATTTCCCTGTCTCTGTATTTAAGATTTAAATTGAAAATTTTTTCACACAAAAAAACATATTTATTCTTTTAGATTTCGTTGAAACAATTTTTCAAATTTTGTTTCAAAACTTTGTTCAACTATACCCTCAAATTTTAAATTTAAAAAAATAATCACAATAATCATAATAAAATCTTGCAAATTTCGCTACAAAATTTTATATAATTTTGCTCAAGCTTAAAGTTTTAAATTTCTAACCAACAAAAAAGATTAAACCAAAATTTTTATAATTATTCTACTGGAAGTATTTTTTTAAACTTTTGTTCAACTTGAATTTAAAAAAAATTTGAATTTTTACACTTATGGTAGGAAAGTACACTTTTTAGTATTTCTTAAAAATTAAAAAAAAAAAGTTGTATTCATTTCTCCTTCTATTTTTCAAACAAAAGTTGTAAATTATTATTTTCGAATTTCGGAATAATTTAAGTGATTGTTCCCGTGTAGCAATGGTCGATCGTCGACATTTACGTCGACTTGATTTAAACCCGCTTTTTGTCGTTTATCGAACTTTTTGTTGTTTAGAAATCTTCTATTTTGATGAATATTACAAGGGTTTGTTGAAATTTTCAAAATTTTCATGGTATTTTCCGAGTTACAGAAAACCTCGACATGACACCTCGACAGGTCGATATAAAATTCGACGGTCGATTTATACATCCAC
>FIZV01020307.1:0-14626 GCA_900050545.1 Trionymus perrisii | reverse complement strand
ATTCACTAACTCTCATTTGGAAGCCCTATCTATGCTCTTTCCATCGCAAGTAAGAGTTTTCAAATAGCTTGCTTCGTTCGGATTTTATAATCGTTTAAAGCAGTGAAAAAATACTTAGAAAACGAAAGTGTTTACAATTAGGCACAATGACCTTATCTATCATTTGAAATTTTCAAAAAGAACTTTTCTAAAAATTACCCGATATCATTCGAGGTTGATTCGCAACTTGGGAAATTTTTCAACGACAATTCGTACAAAATCGGTTACGTACCTAAATAAAAAAAAAATGAATAAATAAAAACTCAAAACGAGATATAAATTCGAAAAATAAACCACAAAAAGTGTATTAAATTGCGGTTAATGTAAACTATAGCTGTTTTTTATTGCTTTTCATTTGGAATTCTCTGTGAAAACGCGTCGTACCGTTTACAAATTTTTCCCCTCTGGAGACTCGTCGAATACATAAGTTGAAAAAATTTAACGCGATTAAATACGGCGGCGGCGCGTTTAGAAAAGACTTTATTTTCTTGTACAATTCCCTATGCCTCGCTAGCGAACTTATATAGCTTTGGAAACGATTAATAATTTATCTTACACTCTTGCAGTATATACTCGCAAAGTAGGTACAGTACACTTGTTGTATGTTGAATTCTTTTGTCGGTAACGTTTATGTATTATTTATTAACGTTAAGTAAACTCGGTACGCGCGCGGATATTTTTTTTATAAATTTACGAACAATATGCGGAACGAAAAGCGTGTTAATCTTAAATAAGGTTCACTCGATCGAACCGCTGAATTTTTTTTCCATCGTCGCGTCGCGTCGCTTTTGTTACTTGTAACTTTTGCCTCGTAATTATAAAGCCATAGAGACGCGTTAAGAATAAATTGACGACGTCATAGCGACGAGCAGAGCGTTTTGCGAAAGTTGACTAAATACGATGAAAAGGCAGTCGTTCGGAAAGCATTACAATGTCGACGAAACCAAGGCGATTGTAAAACTTTCAGCTTGATTCCGGCGTGCACGTAATAATTGCCCGAACAAATTATCTCGGTTGTAACACGAGCCGGAGCCGGGTCTGCCGCTGCCGCTGGTGTTGGCGTTTCAACCTTTGTTGTGTGTACTTACCGCAATACACACGTCCGAATGATACATTATTTTATTATGAAGTACCGGTCGTGATAAATTGTTCGAGCCTATTACACGTTATTATTGCACCGGCGTACGTAGTCGTACTACATACCAGTGTACTACCAGCGTATTAAGTATAAAAAGCCGAGCACCCTTGGCAGCTTCAGGGTGGTTCTCTTTTATAACCCTTTTACTACGTATATGTGTATAGCAGTGGCACTATACGTGCGCTATAGTCTCGTCACGTTAATGTAATTCACCACATGTGCGAATACCTTTTTATGTATGTGTGATTTATCGTAATCGATTGGTAAGTTATGTTTCGATAACTCGTATGCCGATGCCTCCGGCACGCCGCGCCGCGCCGCGCGCCGTGCTCGTAAATGATGAATTATTTCATTTTTCCATAGATACACGTATTTTACCATAGTCTCGAAGTGCGTTTTGAATTTTCAAATTATTTTCATCGACGGTCGAATAAGAATTCATATGTCGAATGTGCTTTACGTTGTTGCTCATCGGATATAAACCGAGACAGATAGAAACAAGAAAGTTTTCGAATTAAAAGTCCATTAGGAATTTTAATACGTATTTTGAAACTATACTACGCCAGTCATGTGAAATGGTGCGGCTACGTATACGTGTGCGTGATTTCTTTTACAAATTTCCAAACTCAATAGTTTGAAAAGCGGTATACAGGGTGTCCCGGAAGTGAATGTCAAAACTTGAAATTTGTATGTCGTGTACAGCGCGTGCCTTGTCTTTCCTACGTATTAAGAGGAAGTGGATTGAAAAAAATTCAAAATAAAGCTTAGGTATACACAAAATACGAGTGGTATAACTTTTTGAGAGAGAAAATAATTATTTTAGGAATTTTCAAAGGTAGGTAAATTTTTATTTTTTTACATCATTTTTTTTATCCTTCTCAAGGACTTACATTTGTTTCGTATTTCATTATTGTCCCTTAATAAAGTATCAAAATTTGATATCTTTATCAAATGTTTCAACTTTTCTAAATTTTTGAGCCTTCACCAATTTCAAAAATCTACAAACCATGAAATTTTTTTTTTTTTTAAATCAAGCATTTTCAAAGTTTTTTTGAGTAAGTACTTCAAGTTGTGAAGATTTCCTAAATTTAAAGAATGCTTTATTTTTCAAAAATAGGTAACGCAAATAAACTTTGAAAATTGATTTCAAGTTTAAAAAGTACCAAATTTTAAATTTTCATTCAGTTTTAAAAACTTTCCAAAATTTGAAGAAAAATTTTATTCCTTATGTATTCCATGGATCTGTGGTTATTTTTGTATTTTTCATGGTTCTGCGGTTATTCCCAATGTATTTCTTGGTTCTGCAGTTATTCTAAATGTATTTCATGGTTCTGTGGTTATTCCCTATGTATTTCATGGTTCTACAGTTAGGTATTTTAAATGTGTTTCATGGTTCAGCAGTTATTCCCCATGTGTTTCAAGGTTCTGCTGTTATTCCCAACGGATTTCATGATTCTGCGATTATACCCCATGTAGTTCATGGTTCTGCGGTTATTTTTCATTGATTCCATAGTTCTGTGCGGTTATTCCTCGTGTATTTTTTGGTTCTGCAGTCATTTCCCGTGTATTTTTTGGTTCTATGGTTATTCTTCAGGGATTCCATGGTTCTGCGGTTATTCCACATGTGTGTTATGGTTCTGCGGTTATTCTCGATGTGTTTCATGGTTCTGCGATTATTCCCAATAAATTTTGTGGTTCTGCAGTTATTCCCCATGTAATTCATGGTTCTGCAATTCCCCGTGTATTTCATGGTTCTACGGTTATTCCCAGTGGATTCCACGGTTCTGTTTTAATTCCATTGTGTTGTGTTTCATGGTTCTGTGGTCATTTGCTAAAGTTGTCAAAAAAAAATTTATGAATGCATTGTTGCCAGTCAAAAGCGTTGCTGAATGGTACAAGTACCTTTTTACCAGTGGTACTCGCGGTTACATCTAAATCTCAAGTTTGAACATTCGCTTCTAGAACACCCTGTATTTAGCAAAAGTTACCACATAGGCGAACCTATATTTTCAGAAGCTAGTTTGAGAAATGTGCGTCTAAAGTTTGCGGCGTCTGTACAAAAGGCTAAAATGGTTTACCCCTGGTTCGAATTTTTCGCATCATTTAACCGGTGTAATTGTTTTCTGATTCGTTTACTGTACTACATACGACTACACGAGCCGGGCGAACTTCGTTAATTGAAAAGGTACGTAAATTATACCGATGGTTCGTCGCTCATTCTTCATCAACATCGCCAAAAAATACCCGAGTAGAGAATGGCAAAGCCGATGGTAGAAAAGGTCAACTTTTTCTTTTCTCACGTCGCGTCGCTCATTGCAGTTCGAAAGAAAACTTTAATGCAGCGAATAGCGAGATTAAAAAGTGTAATACTCAACCGAGTAAAAAATTAGCTTTTGACATCCGTTGAGTTATTTTCATTTCGCTAAATTTCTCCTTTTCGTATTATTTTAATTACTCTTATAGCGTTTTTATCCCGAAGGAAGCGACCATTTTAGAAATTTATTTGTATAATTTTGCAGCGTGTTTTGTGTATAATAACTCATTCTTATTATTGGGATGTTTCACGTTCCTTCGACCAAGTGTAACTTTAAAAGGTGCAAAAATTGATCGCTCTTGTTTTAGGTACTTCTTTAATGGTTATGATTGCGTTTCTGTTGGATAGGTACCTAGGTACGTCTGAAATTCATTTCTCGATCGATATCTTTAGAAAAAAGTGCTTTCTTGTTTTCTTTTTAAAAAATACAAATAAGTACATGCATGTTTTCTTCCTTAAAAAAAATTTTGTTAATTTGAAAAATTATTATTCGATATTGTGGATTAGCTTGTTCTCTTTTTTTCTGATTTTTTTTCAATCTTCAGTTTTTTTACACTTGGAAATTTTTTACTTAATTATAAAAGCTAGGAATTTATTGGAAATTTATCTTTTTGATGTTCAGAGTTAGACCTGACTTGATATGTGGTATATTTGACTGGGCAAGTTTGCTAAACAAATGCAATCGATTTTTTTGCAAATGAAACAAAAAAGAACATTGTGCTCTATGATATTACGACCACACATTCGTTTGTGAAAGTTCAAAACCTCCATTGGAATGTATTTTACAATCAAGATTTACCCAGATTTCAGATTATCCGCGTTACGTTGATTTATTTCGAAAAGTGCAAACATATGTGATAATTAACTTTGTGCGATTACAGAGTGAGCATCGAGAGAGAAGAGGACGCCAGTCAAAAACCAGGCAAACGATACATTTGCTGCGTTGTTAGCGAAATGAACAATCGCAAAGCGACCCCGGCTTATATGAATAATTGTACAAATGGAACTTTTGAATACACAATTGGAAAGAGTTTTTCTTTCTCGTTAGATATCTGGTTTCCTTGCACAATAATTTCCGGACTATGTACTCGGTATGCTAAAAGGCAGCGTTAAGTGATACGGAAATCGCGACAAGTTCTACGAATTATGGCGTAAAAGTAAAGAAAATTAGTCGGCTTTTTCTATTAGTATTTTAAATGTTCGAAAAGTTATAGCATATCATGACACATTGTCGGTATATTACAGTGTCGCTGTATTTATGTATGTTGTCTGCATGTACAGCACAATTATGTATGGTATGTATACCAAAAACTAATTTATTTACACACTCACACATGAACATTTTCGTTTCGGCATCCCCTCAAAAAGCATGGAAATGCACACGGGAAACGATAAATTAAACATTAAACCGGCAGGCGGTCTTTTTCGCAACAACTGCGTCCAAATTTATACACGAAAACAATTTCGTTTTGACTTTCTCCTCAGTTTGGTATTTAATGTAAAAAAAATGGAGCTCTTAATGTTGTCATTCATTTCTCCTTTTATTCGGATTTTGAGGAGATGGAGAGGAGCGAATTTTGTCATGAAAAAATATAACTCTGATCACATGTTCTCATGTAGGTACTTGTTTATATCCAGACCTTTCCCTGACCTAGTGTTGGATACCTGATAGTTCATTTACACTGAGAAACAAAACACTACTTCTAATAGTTGAGATGAACATTTCATTCTTAACTCTGATACAAAAATTGAAAATAAAAAATAAAATAAAAAAATATGGAAAATTGCTTGCACAATATAAAATAAAATTAAGAAAAATATTCAAAAAATTGAAAATTGAAAAAAAAATGGAAAATGATCAAAAAATTATAAAAAATTGAAAAATTTGGGGGAAACTCAGACAATTAATATAATTGCTTAAAAGGCTACAAAAAAAGTTGATATTCAAGGGAAAATGACAGAAAATTGAACTCGATCAAAAAAAAGAAATGAGAAAAATAAAAAAATGGGGAAATTTTTAAAATTGAGAAAAAGTTGGATAATTAGAATTTTTTGATAGATTACGAAAAAAATGAAATTAAATAAAAAATACAGAAAATGGAATGAATCGAAGAACAAACGAAAAATTTCAAATTCGAAATATTCGATTGTGAAAAATCGAATAAAATCAAAAATAGATCAGGAAAAAAAATCTAAAATTGAGAGAAAATCAGATTTATATACCTTTATACCTACCTATTACCTATCGCATGAAATTTAATAGTCAAAACAAAAAATTGTTGATGCCAATATAAAATAATATAATTGAAGTAAATATTATGTTCATGAAATTGAAAGCAAAACAAGTTTTTGGGTAATTTAAAAAGAAAATAGGTAGGTATATACCTAGAATAATAAAAATTTTACTTCTACTGGAATTACGTTATGCCAAATTTTTTTAATTTTTTGCGACACAACGTTATTACCTGAAATTATGGTAACACTGTATAAAATAATGTCGTTTTTCCATTTTCTTTATTGACGTGTTTTCTGTGATTAGAGCCATTAGTATTCAAATGTGTTACTGTGCAGTTCCACAAAGGTGCGCTTTGAAGACGAAAATAATGAGATGAAAATTGAAGTCAATACGTCAAATTACATATGCGGAAAAGAACGAGCTATAGCACGAGTATGAAGATATGTATTTGCTCTGTTATTATATTCTGATAATGATGAAGAGAAGAAAAAATTTCACAATTTGCAAAACTTGATGAAAAAATACACCTTTCAGTTTTTTTACAATAATTTCGTAACAGCATAGCATCACAAACAAAACGTTGTAAAATATTTAGTATGAGCTGCTGTTGACATCGGCGCCGACAGTGTAGCGGAGGTAGATACTGTTACCTCATCAAAATTTAAATTGTAAAAACTCCAACAAATCCCAAAACATTGAACTTCTGAAAAATTTTGAAAATTTTAAAAATTAGAAGACTTAAAATTTTTTAGAAGTTCAACAGTTTTAGAAACTTAAATAATTTTATAAAATTAAAAAAATTGAAAAAATGAAATTTTAAGAGATTGAAAAAAATAGTTTAAAAAAAAAATTGAATGTTAAGAAAGTAAAAAAAAATTAAAAATTAAGGGGTTGAGAAAAATTGAAGAATCTAAAAAAATTGAGGCTTTTCAGAAATTAGAAAATTGGAGACATTCAAAAGTTTTTAAAAATTTTTAATATTGAAAAATTTTTAAAAATTGATAAAATTTTAAAGTGATATTATTTTCTGAAAAAACAAAAATATTTGACAAATCTTATACATAACTCAGGGTAAAACTCGTATATTCCTCAGTATCCCTCTTACTACCTCTAGAGAAAATTCTGCGGGCCTCCATGGCTGTTAATGTAGGTATACTTTACTTAGCATTTGTGTTTTCATGCAATCATTTTCGGAATAGCTCAAGTGTGTCACTATGTCCAATTCAGCTATACGGTGCATCTGTGAAAAATTTACAAGTTTGTAATCTTGTGGTGGCATTTTTAGCGAAAACTCTGAAAATCCAAGTAATTTCAGAGCTTATTACGAGTAACGAACCCACCATCGAAGTGTTTAATATGTATTACAAAACGTAAAAGCGAATCTCGCAAATTAGTTGGCAACGCGTTTCCCTCGTTCGACCATTTGCTTCGGACAAATTTCAGCATCATTTCACTTTTTACTCTAAATTACCTACGTATCTCATGAAAATTCAAAGATATCAACTCCACGATCAAATACATACAACAAAATCTCACTCTACCCAATGCCTGCTTTTCTCGCTTTTTATACATTTCAAATGTTAAATGTAAAATGAACCGAGGCAAAAGCAAAGATGGTTAAAAAAAAAAGTCAGAATCATGCCAACTCGGAAAACACTTTTTACCGCGTACTTTGTATTGTAAAGAAAGTTTCATTTATTTTGCCGTTTGAGAAACGGACAGTCGTTTTGAGCGCGCCAAATAAAAATAATCCCAACGACGTTCTCAGGACCAACCATTGTCAGAGTAAAAAAGGCAATTTAACCCTTACAAATGAATACCATTTACTTTTATGGGGATTGAAAATTGAATTTTATGGGAATAACATTAACAAAAACAGTTCGGCGGGAGAATTGTAATCCAACGTTTGACATATGCACTCCATATAACTTCTTTTATTCGATTCAAACGACTAAAAAAATATAAGTTTATATACTCGTTTAACCTAACGATCGCAACTAGGTTCTCAGTCTCTCTAAGCATAGTCAGAAAAATGGATCTTTTAAAAGTTCCCTTTTTCGTGTAAAGTGTGCAATGATGATATCGTGAAAAGAATCGCGTGTACTTTACTTTAGGGCGGCAAGATTTCGAGCATCGTTACGCAAGGTGTTTAAAAAAAAAGGAAAAATAGACTCTATTCAAATCCTAATATAATTATCTATTCGAAGGGATAATGTAAAGAAAATAAAAAGCAAGCTCTCCTGAAAAATTAAGTAGCGAATTTTTGCCTTGATGAAATACTTGTACCTGTGTGCGATTTTATTGAAGGAAAAAAAAGTTTTTCATAATTATTCGCGCGACAAAGAAAACGTGTCAGTGAATAGTTTAGACTGTTTTAGCATCAAACATGAAAGCGAACATAAGTAAGATAACAAAAGCGTTGCACTTTTCATAAAAATATATAGTAAGAGTAACCGTGGAGAAAAAATAATAAACGCAACAAGTAGCTTAGTATGTGGTGTATTTTCAAGTTGATAAATACATTTATAATTTTATACTACCTACATAAGAGGTGCATTTCATTACAAACTAACCCGAAGAATCTAACAGATCGCTCAGCGATACCGCTCTGACGATGAAAACATTCGCTAGAAAATTGATTTAATTAAAACGAACTTCGCCCAAGTCAGCCTTTTCTCGCCATAAACTATGGCAATCACGAATAGCTATCATAGTTAAGAACCCCGAAAGCGAGCATCATTACACGAACTGAAAACAATAGAAAAACTATTTCCAACTTGCACCGTCGTCGTCTCAATATCCAAACATCTATGTCATAATAGTTAAAAACGATAAATCAACCAAATACAAATTACTATATCAAAAATGAACTCAACAACTTCCTTCTCTCCATCAACATTCCATCATTTCACTTTCCGTTGCTTTATTCGTCGTCGAGTTTTATTCTAATTTCTAATACCTTCGTACGTATATCGTAAAATGCCAACATTCAAAAGTATCGGTAAAAGTTTCCAAATTACATTTTTTTTTTCGGATTGCCATAAAAACGATTTATATTTTTGAAGGAAGAGTGGTAGTCTTGGCTCCTCGAGATTTTTCCTTCTCAAAATATTTTTTATCCGAATGAAAATTAATATTCGTGAAAATATTTTACAATACCTACTATAGAATAAAAAAAGTTGATGAAATTTGATAAGCTTTGAGAGTAAAAAATGTAAAATATTTAGCAAAAAAAAAGTTTTCCAAGAAATGAAAAATAAATAATTTCTAGATATCGGGCTAAAATATTGAGTGTTTTTCACTGGTGCATTTACGTGAAGCCTTATCAACTTCAGGAAAAACTTGAATTTCAATACGTTGAATTTGAATAAAAATGTAGCATTAAAAATTAAAACGACAACGCAGCAACTCTGCCAGAAAAACTGATTTTTCTCTTTCATTTTAACATGGAGAAGTATAAATAACACTGTTATAACAATATTTGGATAACAACGTCATAACGCTATTTGATAAAGGTACATTATTTGAAATAGGTACCATTATCTTAATTATGTTATGAACTTGAATTAACAGTATCAAAACGAATCTTTGTTATTTGATTAAAATAGGTAGGTATATAGAAAATAACTAACGTTGTTGAAGTCCCAGTATAGTAGATGTAGATGTTGCGGGGGTGAAATTCGTTGCGAGGAGGTATGAGGTACATTTTCTCATTGCAAAACGTGCGAGTTCACGTTAGTTGTGGTAATTGGCAGTGTTACCATAGTAAGATTTCTAAAACGTGTCGTCAAATGTCGTTAATTTCTTCTACGATAAAGTAGGATAGTGAGGTGTGAAGAGGAAATAATTGAGATTTAATCATTAATTTGTTAGGTATGTTCTGTGATCATTTTTTTCTCTGCGCCGCGCCGGAGGAAAACAATTTTAATTTTAATTTTTTTTCATAATGTTTTAAAATATTTCCTTTAAAAAAATTCTTCAGAGGATTATTTCTGTGTTTGTTTGGTTTTTTAAATGTTTATAGAATTTTTGAATTTTTCCTAGAGAATTGCAAAAAATTCATTTCTCTATGGGTAGGAATACTGAGTTGCAGGGTTGGTCATTTCCCTTCAAAGAAATTTTTTGGAGAGTTTTTGATCGAATTTTTGAATTTTTTTCATAACGCGAGTTATTAGTTTTAAAATATTTTCTCTAAAAAATTGTTCAGGTAATTATTTCTGTTTTTTGAATTTTTCCTAGAAAATTGTAAAAAAAATTCTCTTTGTGAGTGGGAGGAATAACTTGCAGGTATTTCCCTTGAAAAAGACCACCAAAGTCCCTAAAAAATTGAAAACTGAAATATCATGCCTGAATCAAATTAGGAAATTTAAAAATTCAAGTCGAAAAATTACAACTGGAAAAAAATAAAATAAAAAAAATGAAAATAAAAATGATTAAAATTTAAAATGACCAAAAACTAAAAAAAATTGTGAAATTGTAAAATTTAGAAAATTAAAAAATTGGTAAAAAAGAAAGTGAATTAAAGTTGAAAAGTCACGAAAAAATTAAAAATTGAAAGGAAAAAAAATAGGCTAAATTTTAAATTCCAAAAAAGTTTGAGAAAAAGTAATACGTTGAAAAAAAATTGAAATTAAAAAAAAAAACAGTAATTTTGAGCTAAACTCAAAACTTCTACACAATTGAATATTGAACTTTTCTTGGTACTATTTTTTTCTTCCAAATGAAAAATCACTTTTTAAAAAATGGTAAAAAAAAAGCAAACGAAAGGAAATTATGCAGCAAATGAGAAATAGTCACGCAAACTTTGAAATTTTCCTACAAAGACGACTTCTTACATACGGATTACATCGTCTGCAACGACGCGACGTATTATAGCAAATACTGAAATAAAATTGCAAATCCATTTAATACTTAGTTTGAAGCAATATTTATGAAACTGCTTGAAGCGTCGCCGTTTCAATTGGAAATGTCGACATTTCTTGTAGTACACATACGCGCCAAAGTAATCTACGTGTGTATGCTCGGTCTTTAACACTATCAATCTTCTTTTCATAAATATGTCAACCTTTACGAACTTCCAGTATGAAATACACGTATTGCATTGCTCGACAGTTGATTTTTTTTTACACCGGTATTTCTTCTCGAGGTCTATTTCTCTTCATCCAATTCTTGATACTTATAAATAATTTTAGAGATTTATCGAATTAAGAGATACCCTGCGAGTATAATTTTTTTGAAAAGTTAAAAAAAATTTCCACTTCTCGGTGTTATTAATTAAACGAGGCGAAGAATAAAGTATATATAGAATTTAATCAACGTTGAACTTCGAATCAACGGTTAGTTTGGTAATTTTTTTTTTAATTTTCACGGTCGTTTTTTCGTTTTATTAAAAAAAAAAAGGATTCACGTTATTGCTACCGTGAGATAATTTTTCCCTTATAAAATGAAAATTAGGTTTTAATTTCTCAACATGGTAGTTTTTGTTTCGAAATTGAATTTTCAAAAGTAAAAGAAAATAAAAATACAAGGGTGAAAAAGAATAAAGGAAGAACATTACATTGATAACCTTAACCTTTGAACAGACTTAAATTACACGCGGCAGGAAAGTTAAACATTGGCTATTAAGTTTAATTTAACTACCATAATTATACAGCCGGTTTCTCGTAAAAAGTAAATTTTTTCTCAAAATGGTAAAAGCAAACAAAACACCGAGCTCGAAATGAAAACTGCGTAAACAACCGTGTTTTTGTATGTAGAAACCAACATTACCAGAAATTTCAGATTTTCTCGCAGTTGGCACTTTTTTTTCGCCGCTAAAAACTTCGTATTGAATTAATTATTACATTACCGTAGGTATCTTGTACTACGGAGCTTTCTGCGAATTTTAATGTCGAAAACCACGATGAAAATTTGCTGGCTTAAAAAAAAGGACTTGTGTAGGTATATATACGATGATTTTATCAGAATATTCTCCACAAAGATTTTACCACTTTTGATTTTTTTTTTCATTCGTTGTATACGCGATAGTTTTTATTTTGAAATATACGAAAAATATTGAACCTCGTTATGCAAATGTTATTCAGTTTTAAAATTGGAAAAATATTCGAAAAATAACGAAATCATACGATGCTTCGTAATTTATTTTCCTTTTCTTTTTTTTTATCCCGGCGAAAAAAAAGAACGTGCGTTAACACGTAATGTTGACGACTATGTCAATGATGTAAATATTTTTTTTTTGCTGCTAATACGAAAATTAACGAGTTTGGTTTCGATAACTATGATATGTTTGCTTTTGATTGCGAATGCATGTACGCGAAATTGAAAAAATGGAGTAGGTAATTCACATAATGCCTTTGGTATGTTTTTTTTCCTACGTCAAAATATGTCCAATTAATAATAACTCGTCAGAGCATAGACATGCAGGTAAATGGCGCCGGGAAATGTAGAGGGTTTAACCGATTCCTGGTAATTATCCGAGCGAGCGAGTTGGTTGCAGAGGAGGAGGAAAAATAACTCCTCGGCGTATTTTCCGAGCAATCGGTCAAAGCATCGATATACTAAATTTAGCAAAACGCAAACTAATTATAATTTTAACGTCGTCTGTCTTATATTACAAATATTGTACAATATTTCTCTACCCATAGAATGTATAAGTTTGAGCTAAAGCCAAAGCTCCACTTTCATTACGAGGATAGCAGAATAGTTTCCATGACAACGATCACCGCTGTAGGCTCAAATCGTTGGAAAAATCGTTGCATAAATGCAAAAGCTAAGTAGCAAACTAATATCATAAGCCATGTATATCATACAATATTAAGGATTAGATACGATGCAAAACGCAACCCCTTTCGTATTTTAATGTCCCGTCGTTCCACCTAAAAACAGAGAAATGCTGGCAAAATGCCTCATTGGCGTATTAATAATGCCATTTCATTTCAATTTTTTACTATCAAGATGAGTACGACGTTATACATATTTGCATAGTATAGGTAGGTATATATACGATTCATCGTATTCGCAGGCAGAAATGTTATATTATATAGGTACCTTATAGTCCTTATAGGATGATACGCCTTTGAAAACTTTTAAAATAAATACCTTTCCAGAATACCCGAATTTCGGAATAATACGTACAAACTTTAGAAAACCGTCTCGTTCCATTCTCGGTGTATCGTATGCGGTATTAACGTATTAACGCGGACATGGCATGGCATCGAGCAACTTTTTTGTATGCTTTGGTAGTAAAAGTGGAAAATGGAAGAATGCCTGAAAACTTCTTTGGGCTACCGGCCAACACGCAAGTAATGGTCTTGCTTTCCAAAAACTCTTCATTTACATATCTACCTCGAGGTAAGGGCGAAACAGACCGAAAATTACTACGTTTTTACGCAAAATCATTCCACCTTTATAATTCTTCTTAAACTTCCAGTCTGCCGTGTATTAATCTTTTAGAAAAGGGTAGTTATACCGAGGTTGTCTTTTTCTACCTTTTTTACCAACTACCTATGTATAAAATACCGACTTGTTTTGACGGACCTGTAGTTAAAGTTGGCGTTAGATCTGTGGTCTATGGTGTTTTGAGGTACTGGTACCTGCGAATTGAATAAAAATGAGTTATTCATCTCTGTGTGAGTTAAGTTCAGTAGAGTCCTGTGCTCAATTTTTTTTTGCCTCTTTCGTATATCATTCAAATTTTTGATTTAAAAAAAAAACACAATCATTTTAGAGTAAGCACGTAAATGATACATTTCAAGTGAAAACTTCGCGGAGTGGAGAGATGCCTCATTAAACTATTCTCTAAGTAAAAAAATATATAAGATGCTAATTCTTTCGAAAAAAATCTCTAGGAACGTTTTCAATTCTTTGAAAAAATATGTTGAACAATCAATAAAAAAAAATTAAAAATATTATGTATAATAATTTCCTCACATTAAATTCTTCAAAAAAAAAAATTGTTGAAAAATAATTTTCTTTGGTCAAAAAATTTCTCAAGAAGCATTTTCAACAAATTCTTTCGAAAAATTACAAGTTTATTTTTTAAAAAGTTATTTAAAAATAAAAATAAAAATCCTATCAATTTTTTGGAGAAAGTACCCATAAGTAGGTACGTACGACGTACGTGTAAAAAATTGATAAAAAAATTGTCTTTTGAAAATCTTCTGACGAAAAAATTATTAAATAAAAATTTTTGAGAAAAAACTCGTTTAGGAAAAAATTGATTAAACTTCTGATGAAAAATATTGTGAGAAAATAATCTTCTAAAAAGTGCGGAAAAATACTTTTATTTGAAAAATGTATAAAAAAAATTTTAAGAAAAATTATCCTGAAAAAATTCTTCGTTGAAAAATATTTTTTTGAAAAAATACATAATTTATACAATTTACAATTTTTTCAGTTACCTATGTATTTCAAAAAATCGAAAGTTTTTACTTGTAAAAACGTAAAAAAACAATTGAAAATTTAGAAAAAAAAATCGCAACCAAAATCGTTTGTTTAAAAAAAAAAGTCATGTTGTAGGTATCTATGTATAGTTTATAAGATTGAGGGGAAAAATTAGTGAAAAAATATTCTAAAGAAATCTTGCGAAAAAAAAATTTAAAAACAATTATTGCGAAACAAATGTTTTTAAGAAAATAAAAATTTCAACTTTTTCATCTCATTTATTACTAACTTACCCCAAACTGCAAAAATTTGAAAAAATCGCTTATTTTGCTTTCAAATTTTTTTTTTTTCAAAAATGGCAAAAACCATAAAATTAAAATACCTATTGGTTTTAAAATAAAAGTTACGAAATTTTTTTCGAACATATTTACTCGTAAACGGAAAAAAACAACAAAAAAAAAACAATAAAATTACATGAAATTATAGTAAAAAGATTGATATCCCCTATTTTAGAATA
>FIZV01020247.1:0-27971 GCA_900050545.1 Trionymus perrisii | reverse complement strand
TGACGAATTGCGTTAAACATGTTGCCAACCTAAGTTTTTGTAACGAAAAATCCCAGAGGGGTTCACATATTCTTAGACACCCGGTATTCGTACCGGTACCTACCTACGCATTTATCTACCTACTTACTTATGTAAAAGAGATTAGAGAAGAATTTGAAAAACAAAGGTACTTAGATAAGTTAAGGAGAAAAGTGACGAAGCAGCAGCGACCAGCGACCTACCTCGGACGCAAACGACAACCTTTTCATTTCTCCGCCCGATATACCTTTGACTTTTCCCGGTTTTCCTATGATGGTGTTTTGACACGACGTTAACAGTAGCTGAAAATTTATAATAAGAAATAGGTACAGTCAAAATGACTAGACTACTTTGTCACTCGTGCTGGTACTCGTGAACGTAGGTAGAGGTACTAGGTAGGTATTTACGTAGATATACATCTACTTACCTTGGTTAAGTAAAAGTACCTCCAATGTATGGAAACGTATAGTTATCGCGCCTTTGGTTATTTTGCATAGGTTTTAAGTAACGCGCATGCGCACACCAGCGAGCAGCAGCTATCGCACAGACGGAGCAACTATTCGCACATGCGCATTACACAAAACTCGTTTAGAATATCCAAGGGGGATATACCGTATACGTCTCCATAATTGGGTTTCAGTGCTTTAGGTAGGCCTATATTCCTACGCCAATTTAGAATCACTTACTTCCGAGATAACTTCTTCGACCCTGGTCATTCTTTGCTTATACGGTATATCCGGATCCATTCTTACCAGCGCCTGTTTAAATAAACGTACGTACGTACGTACGTGAAAACAAATACAAATTAGCGAGCTTACCTATTATTTGTACCTACGTCTACGTCTACGTCTACATACACGCTACATATAGGTACCTAACCTACGACTACGAGTACGAGTACATAAGTAACTACGTAGATCGCATTTAGCTTATCAAGAACAACATACATTACGTAAGTACTACGAGGCGAGGTAAGCATACCTATAATATTCGCATCGTCGTATTGTATAGGTAGGTAGGTATATATTGGTACCAAATTACGTAGGTAGGTACTAGGTACCACGATGCGCATACTGCATACCTACATACGTTTAGTACCTATATGAATTAGCTACCTATCTGACGTCTAGGTCTAGGTAGAGAGGGAGAAAAAGCTCAGCTTGCCTGAAATATGAGATGCTCGCGAACGGTTAGATTGCCGAAGAAAAGGTCGTCTTGCTGCACGTAAGCGGACAACGAGGACAACGTCGTACTGTTGATGGGTATATCGTTGACGGTTCGCGATCCGCTTACAACCATGTTGGCCGACGAACGAAAAGTCAACGTATTCAATAGCGTGGTTTTACCAGCTCCGCTAGAGCCCATTATGGCGAGCAGCTCGCCCGGATACGCGACGCCCGATACTGAAAAATATACGTATTACGTAGCTATCGTAATTTAGCATTTTAGCGACGAATGTGATTTTTTTCGAGTGTTCGTATATCGCTCCAACTCGAGTAGCTACGAGTAAGTATGTATGTAGCAGTAGCAAGTATAGGTAGGTACTTGTTTAGTGCCGAGCACGAGTACGAGTACGAGCCGGAGCCGAGCTCTTTTCGTGAAAAAAAGAGCGTAGCTCACCGTAACCTGTCTCTGCATACCTTACCTAACTTACTCACGTCAGTGAAATCAGTGCTTATTGCTTAGGCACGGGCACAGGCACTTACCGTTTTGTAGGATGTGCTTGCGTTTGGAAATGTCGCTGGAATTTCGACAAAAGCTCATCGATTGGAATATTTTGAATATTTTGGAAGATGTCGACGTTCTTTTGCGACTTTCGGTCGATTTCGCGGTGAACACGTTTACGTCGCACCACATATACGTGATGTTTTTCTCCGGGAAAACATTTACGTTGACTCGGCCATTCCTGCCATTTTCTTGCGGCGCGTCGCCTCTGCCGCCGCTACTATTCCGCATAGTCACCTCCATAGCCGCCGATTCATTTTCATTCTAAAATTAAAAATAAGCGTCGTCGGTCAGCTAGGTAGGCCATTACCACTTACCAGTTAGGTAGGTAGGTGATGCGATATCGAGATGTGTTGTATCTAGTTACTTACTACGTACGTGAGTAGATAGAGGTAGGTAGATACTACGTACTAAAGGCTTTTGCCTCAAGAAGGCAAATTGGAAAAGGGCGAAGTGGCGTGACGGGACGCGACGGGTTAACTCAGTACATGGTACAATTTCGTAAACAACGTTCATCAGGAAAATAGAAACGCCGAACATATCGCAAAGATTGGGCGTCGACGTCGGCGTCGGCGTCGTGGCAAAACGGGGCTATTACAAGTTGGAATAATAGCGACACGCGCGCGAACCAGCCACGGCAACGGCCACCCTTCAGTCTGCCTATCTTCTCCCTTATTGGCGCTTCAAAGACCATAGATGTACAAAGACGAACCACCCTCACGTTGCTGTATGTACACACTACACATACTTACACATAGTAACATAACGGTTCTATGTACTCGTACGTACGTACGTACCCTACGTATACACACATATAATATTTTTACACCGCCATACGTATCTATTTTCGCACCGTACCGCACTCTCATATTTACACGTCGTATGCAGATGCATCGTGTGATACGTACGAGTATTGTTCATTTACAATCAGCTATACGTACCTATTTACGTCCTACGTCCTACGTCTACTTATGTATCGCAGCTAGGTAGGTAGGTAGGTAGGTAGGTAGGTAGGTAGGTAGGTAGGTAGGTACTTAGTGTACAGACGTACTTACAGACATCACCTTGGCGCGATCGAGCCGTCACCACATTAGGTATCACGTATCACGTATCACGTATTAGATGTATTCGTATTTCGTAGGGCGCGGGCGCCGTTAGCGCTAGGTACATAGTAGCAGGTAGTAGTAGGTAGTAGGTAGTAGGTGCTTGCTTTAGCTACGACTACGGTTGCGTAACATTACGTATGGCAGGAAATATGTATGTAGGTCTAGGTACTACTGTATGCTACGTATCATCGGCTCATCTCCGCTTTCATTTCTACGAGTACGACTTGAAATGATCCGTACTCGTACTGTAACTTCTTACATTACACTTTACTGACTTTACACATATCTACACTACATTCTTTCAGTTTCGAGCTTCGTATTTCGTCGCCGAGTTTTGTGTTTTTCACAACACATCTCATTCAGTTACACTTACATTACCCTTCCCTATCCCTACTCACACATCAACCGATCAACTACTTTTTTAGCAAGCCAATCTGGTTTTTTAAAATGAACGAAACGCAAAGTGAAGACTGTATGAAGAGACGGGACGCGATTTTGATTTTACTCGCAAAATTCACGCATCCGAAACATACTCGTAGGTACCTAGCATTACGCGAGTGGTAAGCGGCCCATACGATCTTTTACACTCATACGACAAATAGCTAAGTAATGTAGGCAAAGGTATCTACACTCGTAAATACCTAATTATGCATGTATAATGTTGCGTCGCGTCGCTATAACTAGAGTACCTATGCATCGCATCGTAACTAAGGAATATTATGTAAGTAGGTAGGTACTGTTGTTGTTGTCGGCACCGCTTGGTGTGACATATGGTGGGCGGGTGCCTCGGCGCGGCGCGGCGCGGTGCGGCGTACTTTCAAGTCTTCGCATCGAAGCCTTTGAGTATTGAGTTCGCCCTCTGCCGCGGCATTTCGTATCAATTATACGTCAAGTACTACCCTTACTACGCTTACATACCTACTATAATCGGCCGTACCGACTTTTCGCCGTAGAAGTAGGCCTACGCCGACTTTTGCAGGATCAGGAACACAGAGTTTTGAAGGAGATTTTCGCTACGCCACGCCGCGCCGCGCCGCAACAAGTCGCTCCTGTACGCTGCGCAAATTTTCAACCACCCCCCCCTCATCCCAGTCACTGGTGTAGTGTTCGAGTACTTGTACAGTAGTGTACCTGCTGCTGATTTGCAATTACTCGTATAATATAGCTGCTCGTGCTCGTGTCGTATGTCGTATCATGGGCTATGTGAGGACGAGGGGAGAATGAGAAGTAAGAAATACGTAGGTAACAAGTACACATAATAACATGTAGAATTGTAGACTACTGCATCAGTGCATCATGCGCTTGTGACTGTGCCACCTGTGCCATTGCCATTGCCATTGCCGTTGCCGTTGCCGTGCTGCGACTGTTTCAACTTTGATTTTTTTTTTAAACCCAGATCGGTTAGTTCTGCATTTAATACCTATTTGTAATTTATTTATCCATCTTTAAATGCCGGTGACATAAGCGATATAAATACCTACTGCAGTTTACCTTAGCTGTGGCTGAGTCTGAGTGTACGCAGGCTAGTAGATAGACAGGTAGGTAGGTAGGTAGGTAGGTAGGTAGGTAGGTAATTACTGCAAAGTGTAGCTTTTGATAGTTTAAAGAAAAGAGAAAAGCTGAAAAAGACGAACTTGTCTAGCGAGTGTGTAAGCGTGGCAGTTGCTAGGCGACGCAACGCTTTAACGCATAAAGGCGCAAGTCGATGAGGGGTCGCAGTGTTGGGGTGCATTGCGTTTAGGTGTGAAGTTGGTGCGGTGCGGTGCGGTGCAGTCAGCCTGGTTACGGCGCGGCGCGGCGCGGCGCGGCGGCGTTAATAGACTGGGACAAACCTCCAGACGGTTTTTACTATCCTAATAATGTTTATACTTTTTAGGGACGTTTCTGGGGTCGTGGTCGATGCTCGTTCAACCATTTGAATTTGCAACATCAATGGCAATGGCGATTGTCCCTTCCATTTTGTGGCGGTCCTCGTCGCTTTACACTACGCCACGCCACGCCACGCCACGCCATCTATTGCGCCTTATTAATGAACCGTGTCTGTACTACGTCATGTAGGCAATAGGCATACAGGTAGCTGTGGGGCTACGAATACACTTTATGTGACGTGAAGGTACGGTACGCTTATCCTACCTGTACCTACACACATTTTTAATTTCAGAGTACGGCGCGAGTTTTGCCAATAAGTTTACGTATAACCTACATATAACTGCGATCTGATACTGATACTCTTACATAAGCAACGAACCAGCAGTAACAAGTACAGGGAACAAAGGCGTCATTTGGTACATGGAAAATGAAGCTAGAGAGCAAATCTAGTAAGTACCTACACCGCGTAAAATTTGTTGAAACAAAAGTCAATAATGTGCAAACTGCAATTTATTGTCGTAGGTACATGAATTAATTCTCGAGGGTGTTAAACTCAACGGCGCGGCGCGGCGCGCCGCGTCGAGATGTGCACCGATTTGAAGAGGAGTGCCGAGATCGTCTTTATTTTAGCGATGTGACGGGGTGGGTGGGAGTGGGGGTGGGGGTGAGAGTCTAGAGTTGGCGAATAGCCAATGGTTCTGCCGTAAGTGATGGAGACTCGCGAGCGAGATTATTCTGAGACGAATTCTGGTATAGTTTGCGAGAGCTGAAAACGAGCAGCCCTGAAAATGCCAGAGATATTATAGTCGATCGAAGAAGGTAAGAAGACGTAAGTAGCCGAAACTGAGACGGCTTTTCGCCGATGATTCCGCGACAAAGTACCAACCTGCCTGCCAGCCTCTACCACAATAACGATAACGATACCGATACCGATACCGATACCGAATATGAAGTAACTGAAGTAAGTACGAGTAATAAAGATGGGTAGCGTGTGTACGAATCGACAAAATACATTTTAGGTGGCGAGATGCAGCACCAGTACCTCTACTTACTATCTAATACCCAGGTATGTAATGTACGATACATAGTGCATAAGATACCTAATCGACCTGTAGCGTCTTATCTTGTCGTTATCATCGCGTCGCGTCGTGTTAGAATTTAGATAAATCCTCACTCTCGCTTCGCATTTCGATAAAAACAGGTTTTCCACATCACAAGGCGGACTACAACTGCGAGCCGAGGAGCCGACCCAACAATCAGTACCATAAGTAGATACCTAATACATTTACATACGTAAAGAGGACTACATTAGTAGATAGGTATGCGCGAGTAAAATTTCAGTTTCATAATACTAACAAGTGCCCACGTTGAATCCGGCGCTTGTACTCTGTACTCGTCGTAAGTAGCTGATTCCTCTACATACGTATGTAACTACATGTACTACGCGCTACATACGAGTATCTCTATCTACCACCAGTGGTACCTACGACTACGAATATATATAATTTACCGATGAATATTGAATGGCGTATTGAATGGCGCCGCGGCCGCCGCGGCCGCGCAATTGTTTTGTAGCGAGTACTCGACTCGTACCTACGATCAGCATAGGTAATGAGAACGAAAACTGTACGCGCGAGTATAGGATAGGTACTAGGTACATATCTAATTTGCAAGTACGAATACGAATACGATACGAGTTGAGGTTTAATCGGTCAGTAGGGTACCTAGTCGTCGACTAAATGGTGTGGTACTATATAGGTTTAGGTAGTAGGAACATACGCGTAAGTTAAGTAGGTTAGGTAGGTAGAGGTACTTACTTTGAGCGTTTGGTAATTTTGCGTGGTCGAGTCGCGTTCCAGCAGCACTCTGTTTTTCGAGGTCGTGGTCGCCGTCGTTTTTGAACCTAATAAAGGCAGCGACTCGTTCGAGTCGAAAACTCCGTTTCCTTTAACCATGGCGCCAAGTGTCTTCCGCTATGCAATGCTATTCGCGGCCGCACTTAGCAACGTTAACGCTGCTAACGCCACCCGCGTTTCGCTGCAATTACTCGCGATTATTCGAACCGCACCGCACCGCACCGCACCGCACCGCACCGCACTGCACTGCACTGTACTTTTCGCACTGTCTCCCGCAACTACGTAAAAACGAGCGACGAGACGAGCACTTATCGAAGGTACTACGAGTACGCGCAAATAACTTGGGAAAGGCGCATAAAATGGCGACGAAACGTAGGTACCTAGCTAGATAACAAATGAACGTGTTAAGTAATCGTCAGCGACCTAACAGCGGCGTAAGTACGAAGGTACCGGTACAGGTACAGGTACAGGTACAAGTACGCGTAACACGATATCGGCCGTCACTGTGGCCACCAAACGCAACGCCGCATGCCCTACCTACACGTACACACTTGCCGTCCAGCCAGTGCAGTGTTAATACGTTTTTAAAGTAAGTAAAGTAAAGTAAAGTAAAGTAAAGTAAAGTCGAGAATACCTACATACGTACGGATGGTAACTCGATACTCCACACGAATGCGGAGCTACAAGCACAACGAGGATTAGACCTAGACCTAGACCTAACTAACAACTGCTCGTATAACGACTAAAACAGCACTAATAATTGTATAATCAACGTGAACGTAGTAAACACAAACAAACAACGTTGTTGCACCACATCGCGTCACCTCGACACCGCGGTCGCCGCCAACACGTAAGTAGGTAGGTAGGTAGATAGGTAGGTACTGTACGATACGCGTACGGTAGCTAAAAAGCGCCGAAACAAATGCGTATTGACGCCAGTTCGAACTGCAAATGCAAAGCGAGCTTACTATAGTAGGTAACCAGCTAACCACCTAGTACCTACCTACCTATACAGTATGTAACTCTATCTACGTACGTAGACGTACAGTACGTGCTTACGAGTGCCTAAGTCGACCTACAGTGATGATATACGCGAGGGCTATACCATACCGCTGCTCTACCGCCATACTCACTAAACAAACTATAGGACCTATGACTTGCGAATAAACCGACAACTACGAGTAACAGTAACAGTAACAGTAACAACCAACAAACTTGCTCCCTCGAACTGGAATTCCAACTTGAACTCGGCAGTTCGGCACTCGAATGCTAAAGGGCGTAAAGGTGAATGGAAATGTGCGATTAGACGCTACAATTAAGCAAAACGATACGTATGTTCGTATAGCTGTAGCTGTAGCTGTAGCTGTAGCTGTAGCTAGGCTCGTATAATTAGATAGATACCGCTAAACTACACAATATTATCTACCACTACCACTGCGGCAGCGGCAGCGGCAGCGGCAGCAACTGAACACTACACACATAGGTAATATTGCTTACATATACCTGCATGACGTGTATACCTACTGTATATACCGGTTACGATAGGTACTACTCGTACTTACATCACATGATTACATCTCTATTTTCATCTCTATAAGTACCTAACCTAAGTGATAGCAAGTACGAACCTATAGCCTATACTGAGCTAATCGCTAATCACTACTACCACTACTACGGTACGTGTGTAACACCGCACCGCACCGCACCGCACCGCACCGTGTTGCCGGCACCGATATACCAGTAGGTAGGTCGTGGTAAACGTAATACCTTAGTATTTGTATTATAGGTATGTGGTATGTGTAAACTGTGTAATGAATAGCGATAGGCTTAATTTAATTTAACGAACTGACGAATGCTAAAGCTAAGTGTTAGCTATACGGAGGCAGACGCAACAACTTGGTGCTGGTCTACGTAATTGTAATCTGATCGGCTCGCATCGAATCGAATAAACCGGACTCGATCTGCGTCGCACCGCACCGCACCATGCCACGCCACTCTCAAGATCAACCGGTTCATCTTCGAAACGTTATCGCACCAACTTAAAGTCGAACACGGCTCATCGCGTCGCGTCGTGTCTTTCTCTTTTCGGCGTTAGCCACATTCAGAATTCAATTTACGAGTGCCTAGTGCCTAGTACCTAGACCTACCCCATACCCTTACCTAGCAGAGTTAAGCAGAGTTCGAAATGATGCTGTTAAACGCGTTAGGTATATTGTATGGGAATCATTTTATGAAACGTGTTAGCCTTTAGGTATGTAGCTAGCCTAGCTACTAGCTACTATGTACTCGTATCTGTTATTAAACATTTTTTCGAATTACGTAGGTACCATAACGCTTCATTTACGTTTTTACGCGCTGGCTGGTGGATACGAATTACGACTATTTAGATACATATAAATTTTGCTAATACGAATACGAAAAAGTATAGGTAACGCGTTCCGTAAAAACCATATCCCATATCCGTACAACGTACAACGAACGTGTCCGTGTCCGTGTCCGTGTCCGTGTCGGCATCGGCGCGGCGCGGCGTCGTTTCGAACTGCGATAATACTACCTACCTAATACTCGTAATACCTAGCTCGTTGACCAAAAAATTATGCGAAAAATTAATAGGAAAAGATTTATTAATTGCTCGTCAAATCAAATAGGTACTTACGTATAACGTATATGTAGGTAAATATGGAATAAGGAGCTAGAGCTACTATAAGCACTACACGGCTTTCGTACACCGCACCGGTAGCGGTAGCTGAGGTATACCTATTTTCATTCTGTTCGCTAATCTTAAATGGCAAGTGACAAAAATGGCGATGGTCGATAAGGTACGCCAAACCAAGGTGCATTCGATAGGTATTCTAACGTACGTAGGTACATATATAGGTATTATAGAGCTTAAAATGTAAAATACACTCAGTTATTTAGGTATAGGTAAGTTTAAATACAAAATATGGCACATTAATTGAGATGACGATACGGTAGGCGTACGCGCACGCGTGCGCGGTAGTTGCCACTTGGCACTGCGGCTAAATTGTACCGTCTTTCTACCTTGAACCGCGTAGCGCCTCGTCTACCTTCGTTGGTTCGGTTGGTACAATTTTTTAACCTATGTACTTAGCCAAGTTACCTAGCTGGTATGTACGTGGACGTACCAACTGGTCCTATAGCCGAAGCGCCTCGCTTGAAAATGATGCGCAAGACTTGCAAATAGGTAGGTACGACAAAAACAAAAAAAAAACAAAAAAAAAAAAAACTCTCATCGCTGATGCCTGCTTTTAATACGTCAAATTTGGGTGGCAGATTCGCGTAGACGTACCTAACCTACCTACCTAACGTGACGTGACGTGACTTCCGTTTTCGCGTGTTTATAAAATGCAATCTTTGTCGAAATTCTCGTTTCGTCGACTCACGGTGGACAATTCTTCGTTTATGGCAGTCAGTAAAGGATTCGCTCCGCAACCGCATAAGTTGACAAAGTCGTCCAAATCCAGAGCCCAAACGGCCGCTCCGGCCAAGTTGTTTTCTTTGATATACCTGCCCTGCTCGGCAAAACGAGAATAAAAAACTTGCAAATAGGTACATCTACATACCTACGTCGTTGTCGCGTTGTCTTTTCGCCGTTTTGCGAAATATGCAAATACGAGTACGTGTACCGTACGGTAACGTAACGTACCGTACCGTACTCAACTACTTACGTAGGTACCTATCTCTATCTACCTACCTTGGCTCTTATATCGGAAACGTCGTTATAGCTGATCCATTGGTCTTGATCGTAGTAAATGTAATGGCCGTTCTTTTCTTTCACAATTTTGCGATTGCGGTCGTTTTGAGCCATTTCGCAAATCTGAAGAAAAAAGCAGTACTCGTAAGTCTAAATACATACTAAGCTCCTAAGCCCGGCGCGGCGTGGCGTGGGCAGCAACAATTAGGCACCGTACCGTATTCTTAATTTTATTATTCAATAATTTGAATCTTATTTCGAGTTGACGCGACGTAACGTAACGTAACGTACCTCGTAATATGCGACGAAACCAGGCACCCTGGTATGTCGTGCAGCTTTTCCAGCACCGATGACTTTAGCGCCCACTCCAACGTCTGCTTCTTTAACGCTGCCAACATTCGACTTGGCTAGCCAGAACGATTGCCCGTAAAACGGTAGAGCTAAAATCAATTTACTTTTCGGCACGCCTTTTTCCAGCCAATAAGAAACGGACGAATCCTGCGCAAAAAAAAATCAATGTAACAATCATTAGGTATCTATTCTCTCGTCTGATCGAATGCAATGTGTAGAAAGTAGATAGATCTACGAGAGACGAGCAGCAGACGACCAAGTATCTACTCTACCTACTACACTTACCTACGCAGCGCAGTACGCACGTACCGTAGGTAGGTAGGTACTAGGTACGAGCGAGTACCAGTAGTATTGCGTAGCGATTCGATAGTACGAGTAGTATACGACGAGTATGTCGATACCTACCACATTCAAATGGTCGGGTGCGTTGTGATTCTGCTCGAATAGCGGAGCTATATGATTTGTTTTTCCTTCCCAGTAACCGTGGTAATCGTACGCCATTAACGACAGCCAATCCACATAGCCGCTGATTGCCGACACGTCGTAAGCTGCCGATACGAATAGGTACACGCGAATACGATTCGTATTAGTAGGTGTAGGTCTAGGTACTAGGTACAGTCAACTTGGCGCGTAGTCAAGTCAAGTCAATGCGTACAAGTATTACGAGCACAAGTAGGAAGAGGTAGCTCTACCTACAGCTCGGCTACTCGTAGGTACCTAGTGGGCTAACA
This sequence comes from Trionymus perrisii, assembly GCA_900050545.1. Taxonomy (NCBI): domain Eukaryota; kingdom Metazoa; phylum Arthropoda; class Insecta; order Hemiptera; family Pseudococcidae; genus Trionymus; species Trionymus perrisii. Next base: position 16,600 of record FIZV01020247.1, on the reverse strand, counting down.
ACGTCAACGTTTGTCTACGTACCTCGTTCGATAACTTCTCGACTTGACGATACGGCCGCGGAAAGTAACAAATCGCGTTTGCTAAACGCTTCCTTCAGATCTCGCAACAACGCCGTAAAACCGTCTCTATCCGAATCCGGTCCTTTTTCGCAGTTTACCTGTCCAACGAGTCACCAAAAGCGGGCTAAGTACGTGTGCGTGCGAGTGTAAAATGGGGCCGAACTGCGCGGCGCTGCGCTGCGCTGCGCTGCGCTTACCTGCCAACATTTCGGAAATTCCCAGTCTACTTCGAGACCGTCGAAATCGTTTTCCTTTAAAAATTTCACCGCGTGCTTGACGAAGTGAGATCGGATCGATCGACTGTTGACCATTACGCTGTATTTGTCATTCAACGAATCGTACCAGCCGCCAATCGCTAGCATAATTTTCACGCCCGTTTCCTTCAGTACACGTACCCTTTTGAAAAATTCTACCAAGAGAAGAGCAGAACAACAACCGGAAGAAGAAGAAATAAGTAAATTAAGTACAACAGCACTGACCGATGATAAAGTACCTACGCGTATCTACCTACCACCATTATCTCCGCACCTGTTACGTAGCCGTTGGTTGGTAGGTAGGTAGGTAGGTAGGTGGGTGGGTGGGTGGGTGGATAGAGAGATGATACGGTACAAACTACAAACCTCGATCCAATCTGACGAACGTCTCGTTAGAGGCGATAGTCAAGCTTTTCGGATTCAATACGGCGAAAGCGTACACTAGATGCGTACACATACGCGAGTCTAACGCTTGCAACGGAAATAATTGATTGTTGTATCTGTACGCCGACCAGTTGGTTAGATAGCAAACCATCTTGTACTTGGGTCCTGCCAACACAACAATTGCACCGTACCGCGGCAGCGGCAGCGGCAGCGGCAGCGTTTACTTTGATATACCTACTTACGTAGCTGTAGCTAACTATAACTAGGTACCTACTCGTACGTAGAAACGGTGAACGAATTCAATCACTACGTCTACGTACTCGTATAGGCATAGGCTAGGCAATACCTTTACCGTTCAAATACGTAGGTACAGGTATGTGTATACTCGTACTCGTACTCGTACTCGTTATGTGTGCGTTGCGTATAAGTATAACGCGACGTGGACGAGCGAGTATCGTGGATGTTTATGTACGGTACGTCTACGTATGATCAACGCCGATATACGATTACGATAAAGTAAGTAGTCTAGTTTAGGCCTTGGCACGTACCGGCGACACCATTTTCCGCAACCGTTGTCGTCGTTCTGTTAGAGCGTTCCGACGTAACTTGCTTTTGCAAATTATTTAAAAAATATTCTTCGGCGTACTTCATTATCGACGGCAAACAATTGGCGTTTTCGGGCCAATCGCACGTGTTTCTTTTCTGAAAAGCAAACGAAACAGCTGTAACGAAAATCGTACGTACAACGCAACTTTAGCAGCTACCACTTGCAGTGCCTATAGGTACTTTGTATGTACAAGGCCTTTAAAGCGTCGCGTCGTCGTAATGCAGTACCTCCGGTACCTAGTCGAGGTTGGGGCTCGCTAGCCTGCCTAGCGCTCGTTAGAAAGATGAGCCGAGCCGAGCCCAGCCGAGCCGAGCCCAGCCTACTTGCGTTAGGTAGTTCAGCGAAACCAAAGCGGTATATACGTATGACGTACTACTATGGATAGGTGTACGGATAGCGTTTTTTCGTATCTATAGGTAGGTATAGGTGCCTATTCATTTTCATATGGACAAACTTGAAGCATGAACTAACGAAAAAGAAAAAGAAGAAGAAGAAGAAGAAGAAGACGACGACGACGACGACGACGACGACGACGACGACGTGAGACGTGAAAGATGTCTAATAAATGTGATGGTGGACCGATAGATCCACCGAGTACCTCGTTCGATAGGACGCGACTTGGAAAGCGGCGAGCCGGACGAGTAGGTACTAGGTACTGCCGGTAGGTATAAGTAAGTAGAAGTACATACAGGTACTAGGTACCAATACTTAGTATCTTTATAGAGAACAGCTACAGCTACAAACCTCGTTGAAATGTAGTCCGTTGGCGCAGCTTTGCTCCTGCTTGTAAAGACCGAACGAACAAAACAAATATTTCGTACAATCGGTCGGATGTTTTTTCACTTGGCCGTGTTCGCAGCTTTCGTGCGGCGACCACTGGTCGCCGACGCCGATGCCTTCGAGTAATTCGATGCCTTCGTTGGCGTAGAACAACTTGGTATCGGTAGCGATTCGCGAATTCGACTCTAAATGGCATTCCGGCACCGGATCAGTGTATTTTCTCAGCACTTTGTTGATCGTTTTTAGCAACGGATAAGTGCCGCAATTACAAACGCCCCTATTTACAAAAACAAAACGAAAAATACCTATATACACGCAATTATCAGCTACAGTATACAGTATACGTAGGTATTCGCCTTTTTGTACAGCTAGGTAGGTACTGGTAGCTAGGTACTTGTTCGGCGGTACCTATGTGTATTCGTAACAGTATTACCAATGCTACTTCAATTCAAACTACCTACCTAACAAAATACACGATAGTTATGTAGGTACGTAGGGAGCTACGAGCTAGGTTGATAGATAAGAAAGGAAGGAAGGAAGGAGGCTTAGCTAAATCGAGTAGATATGTATAATTAGTTAGAGGTATAAGTAGGTAGGCATTTGTGTATCGGTGGTTGGGCACTTACTTAAAATCGTCCAAATCTAAAGCCCAAATCATAGCTCCTCCTAAATTGTTGTAGAAAACGTATTGCGACTTGTGTTTAATCATGGTTTGGTCGTCGAAACCTACCCACTGATTGGCGCGTTTCGCGTACGGCCCCATTCTGCCTTCGACGTCGTATTCCACTTGCCATCCTTTACGTAATATTCTGTCGCAAATCTGCGGCAACGAAAAGCAAAATGAAAGACACGAAAATACAAAATCCGAGGTAACCGCACCGCACCGCACCGCACCGCGCACGAGTGTAATTGGAATTGGAATTGCAGTGTACATATGTAGGTATGCTACGAGTACGAGTATGTAGGTACTTAAAGACAACGAGTCAAGTCCAGTGCAGCGATGGAATGATACCCTTCCAACGTAACGTACCGTACCGTACCGTAACGTAACGTAACGTAACGTAACGTAACGTAAGACAGAGTGGCTTACCTCGTAATAAGCTAAGAATCCTCTTGCTCGGGTACTTTCGCCGGCTTCGCCACCGCCGTACGCTTTCGAATTAAGCGTGTCGTTTTTTTGATTAGCCAACGTAAACGACTGGCCGTACATCGGCATACCCATTACGATTTTCTTCCTATCCGCTCCTTTATCCACCCAATAATGAATGCTGTAGTTCTAAATTTTCACAAAACAAAAAACAAAACGCAAATACGTGAATTAGGTAAATTGTACCTACGTAGCTCGTACGCGTACGCGTACTAGGTATAGGTATAGGTAAGGTATGTGTAAAGGTAGCCTAGCGCATAGCGCAACGCAACGTACCGCGTTGAACGTCTTGTCTTGATCGTCCGGATGCTGGTACATAGGCGCCACGTGGCCAGTAACTTCGTCCCATTGGCCATGGTAATCGTAACACATTACCGATATCCAGTCTAGTTTATTTGACAAAAGCGCAACGTCGTAGCCTGAAGCGCCATTCGTCAAATCGAACAAAAATACAAAAATTTCAATCAACTCTTTCGTCGTGCTGCCGCCGACAAACTAGCCGAATACCTGTCTACCTGCCTAACCTAGCTTTAAAATTTTTCGCACCCGCTACGGTTTACAACTTATGTAGGTACTTGAATACGTACCTACCTACGGATGTAAAATCCCATTTTCGAAAATCGAGTTCGCCTTTCTCAAAATAAAGCCACCTCACACTCTCCTGCCGTTTACGAAAATCCAATACCTAGGTAGGTAGGTAGTAGGTATAGGTACATACTCGTATAAGTAAGGCCAGCGCGGCGGCCGTAAGCATTGCTATCCTTCCAACGTACTAGATACTTATTTTGAGTACGCGCGTAAAATTACGCGTTTTAAAAATTCGCGTAGAATAAGTTGCATACGCGTCGCATTTGCCGGAGCACTGGCAATATCGAAACGAACGCGAACCTTTTTTCAACCATCATATTGTACTCGTACTAATACGTATTTTTAGTTTTTTTTTTTTTTTTCGGATTAGCCCACGCTTCCAAATTTTTGTTTTTCTTTTTTTTTATAACGCCTTCGTATAATAACATAGGTATTTATAAAATAGGTATAGGCGAATGCAGGTAGGTAGGTAGGTAGGTAGGTAGGTGGGTGGATACTTATGACCTTTGTCGATTACTTTTGATTTTCAAAGTAAATCATAGCTTTCGTGTTTTTCGCGTTTCACGTACGTGTACTTACCTTCGTCGATAACTTTTTTGTTGGGTGATACGGCTGCACTGAGCAGTAGTCCGTGCGGATTGAAGGCCTCTCTTAATTCGCTGATGAAATCGGAGAACGCCTTTTTGTCGCTGGATGGGCCTAACTTGCAGTTGACCTGAGCAAACGGATAGGTACGGATACGAAAATAACGATATTTAGTATTTATCTAGTTTTTACCTACCTACGAGTATTATGATAACGAGTACCTAGTGGATACCAAAAATCTAAATTACGTACGTCCCGTCGCGTCGCGCATTTACCGCATCTCGTACTTAGGTATTGGTTAACTAGCCTACTCGTATGCCTAGGTATATAGATATACGCATACGTGTACCTAACCTACACATTTACATTATTTACCTGCCAGCACTTAGGATATTCCCAATCTACGTCCAAGCCGTCGAAATTATATTTCTTGAGAAATTGTACGACGTGCGATATAAATTTATCTCTGGCTTGTTTACTGTTCACCAAACGGCTGTATTTATTTCCGGCCGAATCGTTCCATCCTCCGATGGCCAACAACACTTTGATGCCTCTATTCTTTAGCGCCACCACCTTTTCGTAAAATCCTTGAAAAGTACACCAACACCAACACGTACGCGTGAAATTTACTATTGCTTGGAAAAAATTCAAAATATCGACTACCTACCTAGTCTTACAATAAACCCCAACCCCTCTGCCCGCCGCCAATATGTAGGTAAGTAAATCTAAAATTTAGACGCGTCGCGTCGCCTCGCCTCGCTTTCTTCGAATAGCTGAAGCTACGTTTATAATGGTAATGGAAATTACAGTTAATAAGTAATGGAAAACTAAACAGACTTCGAAACAACTACACGTCACTTAAGAGAAAAGTTAAAACAGGTACCTATTCTGTGGATTTCAACAAAACATCAACATAAAAGTACCTAATGGAAAAGTTGAAATATTTCAACTTTTCCATTACTCGTCCCAAAATATTCCATTACTTACTCGTTAATCATTATAAACACTACTATTGTATCTTCAAGTTTCAACTTTTCTGTTACTTTTCATCTGTGATTTCCATTACAATTATAAACGTAGATTGAGGAAAATTTTGATTGGTTAGCCTCGAGAGAAGATACCTATATACGAGTAGGTAGGTACGGCAGGTACTTACTGTTATCGAGGTCGGCCCAGGTGTCGTGAGGTTTAATTAGTAATTTGCTCGAGTCCAAAACGGCGAACGCGTAAATTATGTGCGTACACAGAGTGGCGTCGATATCGTTGATCAGGTACTTGCCATTCCCTTGCCTATATACAAATACGTATTAGTACCATTTTACACTACCTACTTACTTACCTACCTACCTACCTACCTACCTACCTAGACGTCGCGAGGTGTCGTTCTGCCGGCAGCAGAGCCTTTAGAGCAAAAATGTCCCATCTCAAAAAATTTGATCGTCTTATTTTTTTTAAAAATTAATCAATTCGTCGACCATCTCTTAATTTACGTAAATCGACTCTTGAAAATTTAGGATATTCCTGCCCTCCCGCTTTTTTTAGATGAAACGTTATTACTTTAAAGGCGCGATTCTGTGTGTGCCTTGTACGATACGACGCGACGCGACGCGACGCGACGCGGAGGCCATGTGATCGCCAGATGGTAGCGAAGTTGGCAAAATATGTAAGAATGTAGTAGGTAACAGTAAGTATCATTTCTATAGCCTATAGGTCGGTCGCGTCGCGTCGTAACTACGTGTGTCTGTGTATGTCTAATCCTTCAAATAGGCCTTGGTAGGTAAAATAGACCTACATGAGTACGATGTCTGTACGCGGTACTTACCGATACCAGGCCCAGTTTGTGAAGTAACAAACGATCTTAAAGTCGTCCTGTTGACCGCTGTTGTTGTCTTGTGGGAAAGTTGAGATAGTCGTGGACGTGGACGTGGACTTTGACGTTGACGTTGACGCCGCATTGTTTACGGGCTCGGTACTCCATGTCCAAACGGTCGATGTCGATGTCGATGTCGATGTCGATGTCGATGTCGATGTCGATGTCGGTCTCGTTGAAGTTGTTTTTAGGGGCGTGGAAGCGGAATTTTGGCCAAGCGACGTGGACGACCACGCTTCCGACGATACGGAAGCGAGTTCATTACCACTTGCCACTGAAAAAACGTTTTAAAATTGCACGATACAGTTGTAGCTCTTAGCTCTAGCTAGCACTAGGTAATGGTACTACATGCTAGATATAAATACGTATACTACAAATATAGGTATTTATATTGCGCAGTAGGTATAGGTATAGCATAGCATAACGGCGCGTGGCCGTCCATGTCGGCCACATATATTTAGGTAGGCAAGATTTAGGCACTGCGCCGCGGCCGCATCGCAGGAGCAGCCGTAGACGTAGGCGTAGGCGCACACAGAGAAAAACGCTCGCTCAGTGCCATGCCGTAGTCTGTACTTGAACCGCATTCGTCGACAAGAATTTCTGCGTCTGCGCCTACACCTGCGCCTTTACCAGCGCCGCGCCACGTCGCGTCGCTTCGCGACACGCCATTTCATTACCTAGTAAAAATAAAACGATACGCATGTGGAGTACTGGTGCCGGTGCGGGTGCGGTTCCCAGCAAAAGGCGTTAAAGGTCGCGACCGCGAAACGAGCACCGCAGATACGAATACGATACGTCTATACGTAGGTATGTAGATAGATTACTCGTTACTGGAACCTGTGTGCAGCTGTGCACGGTGCACGATTGCCGTCGATCTATGATGTATCAGTTTGTAGTGGCTAGCGCCACTCCCAACCCCAGCGTCACCGCCAGCATCAAATCCATCCTATACTCGAATTGATATGGCAAAATTACGGATAACGCGGGTAGTTATTACTCGTAGGTGGTAGCTAGTGCACTGTGCACTACAAAATTGTTAATCTCCGAAAACGGCAAACGTCGAACAACAAACGACGAAAAACGAAAAACGAAATACGAGAAATACTAGGTACCTACTACCTATGTACTACCTAGCAGAAACGGTCAACTCTTGCGAACCCCGTCACGTCGTCACAATGAAACGCGTACCCGCAGAGTCGGTTCACAACGCAACGCAACGCAACGCAACGCAACGCAATGACGCGACAAACGACGAAACGCGAACGCCAAGACGGAAAATGCAGGTAAAGAACGCGAGTACGAATTCCGTGAAATTTTCACGCATCTACGAGTACCATAGAGAAGCGCGTGATGCCTGCCGTGCCGCTCGACTATGGACATTGGACAACGAGAACTCAATCTGCAACATCCGCCGCGCCGTCCCGCACATATATACCCGTACGTACCTCTACCTACCCACCCAGCGATAGGTAGGTATGTACTATAAGACGCAATCACTGCACATAAGTATACCTAACATAACTATACGTTTAGGGGTGTACGAGCAGAGTAAATAGATAGATAGATAGGCAGATAGGTAGGTAGGTAGGAAGGTAGAAAGGTTCCTTGGTAGGTAGGTAGGTAGGTAGGTAGGTAGGTATGTTTGCAATGTGACAAACAAACAAACAAACAAACAAACAGGTAGATACCGAAGGTTAGGAAAAAAATGAAAAATATTCGATCAAAAAAACAAAGGAAAAGAAGAGAAAAAAAAACAAAAATCGGCGGAGCGACGCGACGGTTAATGACTCGGGACAAGTTGTCAACGACACGAAACGCGAGCGGGTGGCTTAAGAGCAGACGCTCGCCAGTCGCCAGTCGCCACAATAACACGTTCGACGGCTTATTTATGTATACTCGTACGAGTAGTCGTAGTCGCATCTAGGTATGCGATGCGGTCTACGCGTAAAAATTTACATAGCAAGCGCCACCACTTCCGCCCCCGCCCCCGCCCCGCCCCGCCCCCGCCATCTCAATATGTCAACGATCGCGCGTTGCTCGGTAATTCTCAGCAGCTTTTTCAAATGAGCGAGGACGGGGACGCACGGGATCATCGTCATCACCGTCATCATCAACATTTTCGAACCGGTTACATACGACTACGAGTAAAGCTTACATCCATCTCGCGCTCCTCATCGCACCTTCGTCTTCGTCTTCACCTTCACCTTCGTTTTCGTCTTACGCGTATAAGGGCAGCTCCGGCCTCCGGCACAACAAGACAATTCGTTTCGTTTTCCTCAGACAATTTATGCAATTCTCGTACGTAAATACGTAGGTACGTACGAGTATACTTGGAATCGCTGCTAAGAACGTTATTCAAAAATTTGCGATCAATCATCGAAACCCGCAACCAAGTACGAGTACATACGAGTACGAGTAATCTTAACTGTGCGTAGGTACTAGGTGGCTAGGTACAATCTTTTACAGGGTAAAAGTACCGGCGTCGAATTGACGGATTTTTACCCAATGGGGCATTTTCTGGTCAATCCGCAGATAGATGCTCGTGTTAATACTTGCATCGCAACGTTTTTAATGATAACGGTGGGTATACGTATATACGTATATCATCATACTACCTAGTCGCGAGAACAATTTTAAACGTTTTATTTGATTTCAGTAATTTTTATTACCTACCTACCTACATACCCAGTTATATTACACGGCGATGGTTTGCCCTTTTCCAACTCTCTAGCATTTGTAGATGTCCATTAGGTAATCATCTACATCCGCTTGATTTAAGCGTCAGGCCAGTAAAGCCATTAGGTACCTAGTACCTAGCTACCTACCCACCCACCTACCAACCTACACTTTGCCTTTATGGATTCGAGGCATAAATTAATTACTTAAGTAGGTACCTAATTATCTCAGTGTAGCGGACCTGCCCTTACACTACTCGTATCTACCGTTATTGTTACTTTTACTTTTATTCGTACGTCTACGTGTACGTTGGTCACCGCCGCGCCGCGTCATCGCCACTCACTAACGCTTTTTGCCTTTCATCGTAGTACAATGGCTCTGGCTACCTAACGTAAGTTTAGACCTTGCATCCTGCAGCAGAAATACTCGTAATTGAAATACCTACACGCATTACTGCATAACTATACCTAACCTAACCTATTAGACGTAATACGATGTACTCGTACTCGTACTCGTACTCGTAGACTGTAGGATACTCGTAGGTGGTAAGTAAGTACCGAGAGTAGGATTGCGAACGGCCGTAGTAGAAATTCGACCAAAAAAAGACGCGCATTATTAGTTTAATTCGATGTTACGCGTATTTGCGCGATAAATGTGAAATTGTGAAATTTTTAAATCGGCACTAACGATACTCGTATAATGATAGTAAGTACGTTTAGGTACGTAGGTAGGTAGGTAGGTAGGTAGGTAGGTAACACTATTGAACTGATTACGATGATTGGCGCGTCGATGCACGATGCTGGGCTCGTGCTTGTGTTCGCCGCTATGTACGAGTAGTACTACAACTATAGCTACTACGACTTGGCGTACCTATCTGTATGGAAGGTAATTTGGAATACACTTACCGGTGGAGGAAACGGCGGTGGTCACAACGAAGTCGTCGGTAGCTAATCCTTCGGCAATGGCGTTCAATAGCGGATAATGTCCTTGCCCGCATACGTTTCGAAAATCGTCCAAATCCAAGGCCCAAATCATCGCGCCTCCTAGTCCGAATTCCTTTATCAAGTTTACCTATGGCATGGCGCGGCGCACAGTGAACATTCAAAGTATGGGCACGGGCATGGGCAGTGGGCACGCGTTAGCGTAGCGTTGCGTGTCGCGGTCGCATATCGCTGGCCGCCGAACGCACTCGATACGAGCGCCGCTTACTTACCTTTTGTCGAATTGTAGGCACGTCGTCGAATCCGATCCATTGATTACCCAGGTACGCGTAAGGTCCTCTTCTGTTTTGAGCGTCGCGCACAACCGTATACGCTTCCTTCCTTAGCTTATCGCAGATCTGCAAAGTACACGCACGTTTAAGAAAACATAATCGCCTTATCGCCGTAATTCGTCGGACGGCGCCGGCGCGGCGCGGCGCAGCGTGCCGCATTCGCAATCCGGTCGTAGTCTACGTACGCAAGTTTACGGCAGCAGCGACACGTACCTCGTAATAGGCGAGAAATCCACCAGCTCGCGTATAATCGCCAGCCTGGCCAGGACCGTAAGCGGCAGCGTTCAAGTCGTGCTTCGTTGCTTCGGCCAAACTGAATGTTTGCCCGTACAGCGGCAGGCCCATTATCAACTTTTTCCGGTCCGCTCCTTTTTCGATCCAATAGTTGATCGTGAAATTCTGCAGATACATACGTAGACGTAGATAGATAGACAGACAGACAGACAGACAGACAGACAGACAAACAAATAGATGGACGGACAACCGAACAAATGGCACCCGGATATAGGTACCTGCAGTGCGAGCAGTCGCACTGCACTGCTCGCATTGGTATCAATGGCAGAGAGAGCTAGGTGTTCGCATAGGTACATCTACCGAGTGTACAAGAATATGTGAACCCAACCCCCCCCCCCTGCGATTTTTGGTTACAAAAAGTTGGGTTGGCAACATATTTAACGCAATGCGGTTAGTGAACAAAAAACTGATTGGTGTTTGTACTGTTTGAGTTTGATTTTTTATTGTTTATTTTGAATTCAGAGTTGCCAACATAACTTTTTGTAACAAAAATTCCAGGGTGGTTCACATATTCTTGTACACCCGGTATTTCCAAGTTGATTACCTAATTTTTTTTTAGGCGTTTCTTTGCAATCTGTTCTGAATTTTCATCAATTGAGCATTCAAGTTGTTCATTTTTTGGGGTTGTTATTCGTTTCTTTACAAATTAAGATTTTGCAAAGTTTTTTTTAAATATACTGATGAAAATGGATTCATTCATTTGAATCATTTTCAATTTCAGAAATTTTTGATAATTTTTTGACTGCTTTAGGAACTGCAGGGGTACCGTCAATGCATAAATTACGGATGAGCATTGACCTGCTCACCCTGGGATCTATTATCTCAGGTAATAGACAATTCATATAAAAATTCAATAGAGGAGCTTTCATTTTTGTCTCCCAAAATTCATCATTTCGTCTTATCATTGCAGTTTTTATCCATTCAGGAGTCCATACTGCAAAGATGCATATCAGTCTTTTTGTGACATGCAACTGCCCCTGAATTTGGTAGTAATATGGATGATTACAATTGACAGTTAGTTCATCATTTTTTTTATTCAGAGACCAAAATTTCAAAATTTTTTTTTCTACTGCTTCTCTAAATGTCATACCAGCAGCAGATGGCGGACATTTAATTTCTACAGTCATTTTTTCACCAATAAGCCCATCAGGAGAGGCTCCTAGGTAAGGAATCTCTTCATCTATGAATAGGCCACACTTTTCTATTACAACTTTTCTTTGCCATTCCTGTGACAAACTTTTCTCGAGTTCACCTCTAGCGATAGATTCATTTTTGGTACCGTAATCCATGGCGGCAGTGTGCACTTCGCCATAAAGTATTGATTTAACTTTATTGGCTGTATTTGTTTGTGGTCTAGTACTGCATACATTATAGAAGTTTGATGCAGTGATCAACTTTTTTCGCAATTCATGCCATTCTTTGTTATCAGATTGCGCCAAAGTCTTTCTTTCAATTTCCACTCTTTTTTTAGACAATTCTAGCAGTTCAGTTAGGTGGTCTTCTGTTCTTTCAATGAATGCATTGATATTAGTTTCTTCAAGATCTGGTTTTTGTGCACAATCACCATAATGTTCAGTGGAGTTTGTACTACCAAAAAGTCTTCTTTTGAATTCAGGGTTTTTAGCTCTCCTAGCTGATTTGTCCTGAATTTTTTTCAACAATGCAAGCTCAACTCTTTTTGCAATTACATTGGGAGATTTTTCAAAAATTCTTTTGTGAGTGGTATAGAATGGAAGACCCGTGTTACATGAAATGGTGGCTGCATAATTTCTAAACAAGTAACTACCACGGCCAGTGTAATTCACTCGTTTACCACCGATTAGAGTATTTACAATAGAGTTGTAATTCTCTACCGGATTGTTGGTGAAATTATTTATCATGGAGGCGCTATCTTGTGCCAATTTTTTGGTCAAGAAACAAATATTGTCAAATAGTTTGGCTTTCCTCAAACTAGGTACAAGATTTTCTTGCGTTTTTTTCTTAGTCTTATCGCAGAAATAAGGAGCACAATTACTGTGATCTCCAAATACATGGTATGGAGCATTGTTAATATCTTTTTGTAAAGCAGCAATTGTTTTAGTACTTGACTTACCTATACCATTTTTGTTGTGGTATTTCACTGCTTTTATAATGCCAGTTCTCAATTTTAAATTTTTTTTCCCAAAGCTTTTTTCATTTGAATTAATAACCTGTTACGTTGGGAGCTACTTTTGCTCAAAATTGTCATCTTTCGGCAGTAATTCCTGACTAAATGGTTGCAACATTCTATCTTTCGAACTGTTGCCTTACCTTTGTATGGATCTGCCTCCAATTTACTCTTAAGAACACTGCTGTCACCGTGAGCTATAACTGTTGTGTAACGCAAATTATACATCTCTTGACTGCAACAGAAACCTTCTGTTATAGCTGCAGCCTCCATAGCACCAGATGATTTCTTAATGTCCCAATTTTTATAACAAGTATGCTGCTTAGGTGTTTTGCCTTGATTTTCAGCAATAGCACACAGACACAATATTTATTTTTTACGCCGATAAATAGCACTTTCTTTGTCTCGTAACCTATTATGGCATCTACACCACCTAAAGAATTATACGCTGTGCCATATGACCTCTTACACCAGCTGCCATCAACTATAACAGTAATGTATGGAACTCCATCTTCACTAATATTACCTTTGAGAATGGCAATTTCCATCTCAAGTTTAGCCGCTTCGGCCATTTCAGCTATGGCAGTCTGACATAAAAAATTTCCGAGCACTTGGTTATGCTTTGCATAAGTGCTTGTACTCATGACAGGGATTTCTAATTTGCTGAACACTTTTAGCATGGCAGTGTGTCCTACACCTGCTAAAACTGTACCAGCTACTGCAGCTGTGTTGATATCCATGCCACTACTGTTTGTGTCATCTAAGCAATGAGCATCACAAGCCATTTTACACATATCACAGCTCAGCGTAACTGTAGTGTAGAAACCATTTCTTTTTTCATCGGTTATTCTTACATTTTGTATTCCGCATTTCATTAATTCGCAGTGAGGGAACGCTTGTATTTGACTCAGAAACTTGTTGAGGTTCACTATGCGGTTACCCTCCAAGCAGAATGGGGTGTCTGTAGCAGAGCTTTTTTCTTTTTCAATAAGTAGAGGAGGCAATGATTCTTCACTTGAGCTTTTCTCTTCCTCAATGATCAGTTCCGATAATGCTGCTGCTGCTGAGCTTTCTTGCTGTTTCTTAATTCTTGCCGATTTAGCCAACCTCGCACGGGCTTTAGTACTTTTACGACGACAGCTATTCTTTGATCTAGACGTACTTGTATCAGTGGAACTAAGCAAACCACTATTATCTTCTGAATTACAAGTAGTTTGAGAGTCGCTAGGCACCTGAGAGTCGATAACTTTGGTATCAGGGAAAACTTCTTCCATTTCCACTTCCTCTTCGATAAGTGGAAGCATTTCCACTTCCTCTTCGATAAGTGGAAGAACTTTTTTCACCTTACGTTGCTTCTTTACACGTTTATTCAAATTACGTAATAAATTTGAGACCATTTTTTTTTTTAAATTTTTTGTCTCTTTTTCAGCGAGATCTGCGACTACATTCTCAGCTGTTGGTAAATTTTTTGACTCTTTTTCAGCGAGATCTGCGACTACATTCTCAGCTGTTGGAGCAAGCTCATCTTTTTCACCTGTTTCTATGTTTATCGGTTCAAGCACATCGTAATGGCCTGTATCTCCCTCTCCGGAGTAAGTCAGGTAAATGATGGAGTCAAATTCACAATGCAGCATTGTGCATTCACCCTGACTCTGAATCACTACGCATTTCTCAAAAATGAGACAGGCTGCATCAATTTCTGGATGATCACCATATACTCCATCAGTGCTCATATATTCTGCATATGTTGTGCAGTCGTAAACACCTTCATAGGTTGGGTTTCCTACAATAAACGGTGAAAAAGTGCTCCAATTTTTTTTAACATAAGATACGATAATTTTTCTCATTTCCATGGCAGAAATAGGGGGGGAATGGGGGTTTAGAGTGTTGATGACATAACTCAGAGAATGAAATAGGCAATTTCCATCACCGGGCATCTGGATCCGCTTGAAACCGCACGTACTATCAATAACATCCATTTCCTAAAAAATAATTTGTAAAAAATTTTATAATGCACTTCTCAACAACTCTAAAAATGGATTTTTCAAAAAGGGTCTTCCTCTTTTAAATGGTGAAATCTGCCCGCGGGGGATATATGGTTGATACCATCAGGTATACAATTCACCTAAGGTCTCAAAGGATTTGCAACATGGTCAAAAAAAAAGAAAGTTTGAAGAAAAACACGTATCTCTTCTCAATTCTTTTTTTTCTTTTTTTTAAAGTAACTTTATTAACTTCGAGCAATGAAAAAAATTAACCAAAAATTTACCTTTCTCCCAAAAAAGTAACTAGAGTGATCATTTTATTTTTTTTTTTTTGAATTCAAATTTCAGGAAAAAGAAATGGAGGCAGGAAGGGTGTGAGATGGGCATCCAATTTTGTTTCTAAGATGATTTAAGGATGGATATATTTTTAGTCGTAGAAATTTCCATCGTAGGATGTTTAATTTGTCAACTTGGTTCGAATGGTTTTGGATCAAAATTCTAGATTAATTTTTGAGGCTCAAAATTATAGTCGCTTTTCCATTTTTCGTCTTAAGAATGGTGTTTTTTTACCCTCGTGGCCCTTGTCATTTTTTCGCTCTTTTGAATTTTTATTCAAATCTTTGATTGAAAAAAATGTAATAACTATTCAATTTTTTTTTGTATATGGTTGAATAAGAAAAAAATTTGAAAGAAATGAATTACGATGAAAATATTTTTAGAAAATTTGTAGTGAATAGTGAAAAAAAAAGAAAAAAATTGAAACCGTAAAATCAAAGAAAAAGAGACACAATCAAAAAATAAATAATCCAAAAAAGTTGAAAAAATCAAAGAGAAAATAATACTTTCAGAAAGTAAAACAAAGTCAGATAACATCGGAAGGATTTAAATTTTTTCAGAAGGAAATAATCAGGAATAAGAAATTTTTTGAGAGGTACGTAAATAAAAAAAATTCCAAAATTTTTTTGACCAGAAGTACATAGGTATTTTTAGAAGATTATGAGATAAAAAAAAGAATTGAGAAAAAAACTTATGTAAATTTAGAAAAAAATTGAACGGTTAAATTGGAAAAAATCAGCCAAAATTTTTTTTAAATATTAAAAAAATTATCGGTGAATAAAAAAATTCAAAAATGATGCAAAAGAAAAAATTCAGTCAAAAAATAAATACGTATGTATTCCTTAAAAAATTGGGAGAAAAAATCTGAAAATAAGCATCAAAGAAAAATCTGGCGTAACTAAATTGAGAAAAAAGTTCAAACAGATAAATTGAGAAATCAATCAGGCCAAAATTTTAAAAGAAAACTGGAAAAAAATGATTAATTATTTTCAGGATCTAATGAAAATGAAAAGTTATTTCTGAAAAACCATTTTTGAACAGGATTCAATAAAAATAATTTATTCTCTTTTTTTAAGTAGGTAAGAAATTTTTTTTTAGCCAAAACTAGTAATTATTTTAACTTTACTAGAAATCAGAATAAAATCATTTATGAACCCTAAATTTTATTTTTTTAAAAATGCCAATTTTAGAAAATGTTGAAAAATTGTCAAGTTTCAAAAAAGTTGAAAAATTGACAATTTTAAAAAGAATTGAAAAGTTGTCGATTTTTGGAAAAATTGAAAAATTGTCACTTTTTAATTCCAAAAAAATTTAATATTCAACCTTGAAAGGTATTTCAATAGGGTTCTCAAAAAATTTTAAGTTTGAAAGCGATACGTGAAGTTTTCTCACGGTGTTGACAAAACGCTTGGTATGGGAGATACGTGTTTCTTTTTCAAACTTTCTTTCTTTCACTATGTTGCAAATACTTTGAGACTTAGGGAAATTATATGTTATACCTTAGGGTATCATGAAGTTTTGAGAAAAAATTCTGTCATTTATTCTCCCCCCCCCCCCAAAAAAAAAAAAATTGAAAATTTTTTTCAAAGTTTTTACCCCCCCCAAAAAACAAAAA
>FIZV01020229.1:0-14273 GCA_900050545.1 Trionymus perrisii | reverse complement strand
ATAATTTTTTAATTTTTTTAATTAAAAAATATTTTCAAATTTTTTGGAGAAAAATATCACATTTTTGTAGAGTAAATTTTTTTTTTTTTTTTTTTTTTACGCCAAGTGACCAGTCCTTCGTCTTGCCTACCAACGCTCGTAAATTTTTTCGTGCTCACCGTATGCATTAACTGATCGGCATATGAACGAGGTAACAACTCGGATGGATGATGTAAAGCCATAGATGCTTCTCTTGGAATCAAACTAGGCCTAGGATAAGGTCCGGCTGCAGATCCTGTACAAAAAAATAACACTAATTAGCAAAAAAGCAACACTATATCCGGATAAATCGTATCATAACGAAAATTACACGAGTAATGCAACTTTTCAACTAAACATATCACGTGAATTGTGTTAAAGAACCTGTTATGTAACATCTATAAATAAGTTTTACATACAATTTTCAATACACGCATACAATGTTTCTTTTTGACTAAAAACACACTTGTGTGGAAATTTATGCGATAAAAAATAAGATGATAAAATCGAATAATTAAAAATTTGAAATCACCGCAAGCTCCGTCACATTTGTACAAAAAAAAAGGATTAAATAATTACTTATAATTACTCGCTTCATACGACGAATATATACATCGGTTGCGTGACCAGATTAAAAAAAAAATCATTTACAATCGTAATGCTATCAAAATGAATTGTACAATTAAAGAAGTATAAATCCACGAAATTTTTAGTAAGTTAACTCGATTTGGTGAATATTTGGTTATTTTCAACGACTATCCCATTTACCATCACCACTTCGATGCCACCGTAATTATAAATCAAAGACAGCACCAATGCCATCGACTCAATGGCACATCGGAGAGTAAAAAATAGAGACGACCAGTCTGATAAGGTATTAGTTGTACAAAAGTACCTGCTAAAGGAAATGCTGGACTTTCGTGAGTGGTGGACTGTTGGGAAGCTTGCGACTGCTGTCCCGGATGATAGTGTAAATGTGTGTGCGCATGGGTGTGAGCGTGATACTCCGGCGATATACCGGCCATCTGCAAACGCACCATAGGATCCGTGGCCAAAGCCAACCGTTCCGCCGCTTCTAATTGCGCAACCGACGGCGGCCCCATACCAGAACCGGCGCCCATAACGACGGCCGCCGATCCAGCATTACCAACAGTTGGAATACCTTAAAAATGCCTCAATTTCAGTACATCAATTCCGAAACATGACTTCGCGTCCACCAACTTGGGCAGGGCGCTTGCGTCGTGTTGAATTTTCAAACCCTTTTTTGAGAATCTTTTTTTTTTTTGGTACTTTTGTCTCCATTTCAAACAAGAATCTTTTTCACAACAGACTGACCAGACAGAGAAGAAAATTTTCACATGGGATGGGGATAGCAGTTTAACACAGACAACTTAACTAGACATATTACAAAAAAAAAAAAAAAATCACAAAACAAATCACAAGTAGATAAAAAATTTCTCACACATAAAACATTGATAATTCGCAACTTAGCAAACTTATAACTAATTCAGGGGATTTTTATAATTTTTTGATTTTTTTTGTTTTTTCGTTTTTTTCCTACATTTTAATAAAATTCTAGAATACCTAGATACATCTTATCCAAAATCATACACACAGACATCACAGTAACTTTAAAATCTTACATCCTAATTTTTAGTGCAACGAAAAAGCTACTTGTTTGAAATGGACTAAAACGATAAAAAGAACTTAACGCATAATTATAGCTTACTTATACAAACTTATCACATAAAAAAGACATCCGAAAAAAGGGAATGAAATAATTCAACCAGTAATACGAATAAAATACATAGAGGTTAATTAAATAACGTTTTCACATTTAACAAGATTATTACTTTAATAACGAACAGGTTCTAAAAATATGAACGTTGCATTACCAATAAAAAAAAAATGACCAATTTCCGTTCGAAATAAAAAAATTCACCTCGTATTTAATATTCTTAAATTTTTTAATTAACATTATTTTAATGTAATTACCTAATCTTTCGAGCCGTTCTCTATCCAATGGTGTTAAACTGCCCGGTTGTCCGGCGGCATAGAGACTAAACGGATGTAATGCTGGACCACCAGGGGCCAATGCGGTGAATCTGCAGAAATATAACGAAATTAGTAATGAAATGAAAATTACAAACGCAAACTTATCCAAAGACGAAAAATTCCATTCATCAGAATACGAAAAGATATGAGAAATATTAAAATTGCAAAAATTGACTGAAAAATGAATCAGTATACCTTCTTTGTATATCCATCCATTGAGGATCAATACCATGAGTCATTCTGGATGCAGCTGTTCTCATCATATCGTCTTTAAGAAGACGATCGTTCATAATTTCTTTTTCTTTCATCTCTCTGATTTCACGTTCGCGTAATTTTTCTCGTTCCATTTGTTCCAATTCAAACCTGGAAAAATTAAAAAAAATTTTAAACCCCTAAAAACTAAAATTTCGAAATATAACGCTGAATTTATACCTATCTCGGGGTGTTGGTCCATACATATTGAGCTGATATTGTAACATCGGATCTATACAATGTGGAGGTAATCCCAATGAGGCAGCTGATCGTTGTAGGGTTACAGGTGAGAAGCCGGTGTGCGGTCTGGCATATTCGCTCAATTGCCTTAACGCTGGGGTGTCACCGTACGGAGCACCACGAGCAAACCGATCGTAAGGCGAGGTGATTGTTTCAATTGGACCACGAGATGGAGGTTTGGCCGTCTCTGGTTTATCCGGAGTGGTAATTTTTCTCTGTGAAATAATCGAAATATCGTTAACGATGCTCGAATTATCGAAAATACGACGGGTTGAGAAAGGTAATTTACAGCTTGATTTTTCTCCCTTTCTTCTCTTTCTTTTTCGGCTTGTTTTCTAATTCGTTCTTCCCGTTTACGAGCTAGTTTCGATTCAGGAACCGGTTTAAATGTGAGATCTGTTCGAGCGCACGAATTATAATCGCCTCGATTCCAATGACGTAGAAATCTAAATTCGAAATGTAAATCGAAAAATAAAATTTAAAATACGTAAAGATGACATTATCGATGATATTTTTCAATTTCTTACATTGCACTTTGACTACGATGACACTCGCTGTCTTCGATTTTCGGCTCTGGCGAAGGTCCTTTGGGTATATGATTCGTTGGGCTTGGTATATCGTCTTCGTCCGGAGGTCCTAACAAAGAATCGTCATTAGATCGTATTAATGTCGAGCCCGGTTTTAATAAATCACCGTTGCCCGCCAAACTCATATCCGCAGTTCCTAAATACCCACCATGTCCTAAACCTAAACCACACACAAACACAATCATCAATATTCGTCGCCTACCAGCAAAAAATAATAATAATAAGCATTCCCCATTTATGACTACGCTCAAATTGAAGATTTTCGAATATTTCAATAATTTCGAAGTCGTGCTTACTATGAGGAGAAGGCTGTAATTGTAACGGCGAATGCATATTGGCAGCTGTATGCGCATGAGCTCGCAAAGCCTCCAAGGAACCGGTTGGTGGTGGAGGTAATCCAGGTAACGAAAGTCCTGAATGATGAGCAGGAGGCATAACCGATCCGGGCCCTAAGATGAAATAGCAAAATGTAAATAGCTAAAATAGTAAATTTTGTATCACGACGTAATATGAAAATAAATTTATTAAAACAAGAACTTCGGCAATACAGTGCTAAAGGTACCTATCAACGGAAACTATTTTTGACACCGCCAGGAAGTTTCAAAAATAATGATCGAGTACTATTTCAAAAACACTAACAAGGAATTAAAAAACCAACTACACGTTTCAAAAAAAAAAAAAAAAACTTTATCAAAAATTTCATCGAATTGAGAAAAAAATTATCCTAAAAGAATCAATAATATTTTAATTCGATGAAATTTATCGAAAACGAAAATACCTCCGGATACTTTACCGTAAAAATAAAATGAAATCGTGACACGACGTATACTGAACAATGATAAAAAATCAACTGAAAAAATAGCACAATTCAATGCGTGTGGTTTTTGTCGATAATAGATTATTTTATGAATTTTGGTATATTTATTCAGGTATGAATATGATTTGAGTCGAGTTCCACATTAGTTATGTTTTTTGCTCGATGTTCTGATATTAAAATTTATGTACATTACATACACATTACGTGTACGATATATAAGCTTACATATAGCAAGTACATAACCCCTACGCAACGCTACTGATACGACGGTAGCTTGCGCAGCAGACGATGCGCATCGTAACATATTTCATTAAGTTGAACAGCTTTCATTGTTTATCGCTTTCAAGTGTTTTGACACATTCGCGGTGTAATAATTCTTTTTACTCATTTTTTTTCGCATTCGTTACTGTGTACTATCTTTAGATTCAATACCATTAAATTATTATTTTTACATCGATGTTTTTCAACGCAATGCTTTAAACTGGTAAAGAGAAAATATTACACAATACTTGTTCGAAAATTTGTAAAAAAAATGTACGCTTGATAATTACAAACCTAATGGCATCGGCATATTCATCAGAGGTGATAAACGCTCGCCTGATGCTGATTGATGATGATGAGTATGCTGGTGGTGGTGGCTATGATGAGTACCTTGACCATGATTGGTGGACACCGAAGATGAAGTAGATTGCGATAAAGTTGCCGAAACGTGACAAGTAGAAGATGAATGCTATAAAAATAATGAAAAATAATTAGGTAATAAACTGTCACTAAAATCATAACCCACTATTTTTTACAACACTCATTTTTTTTTTTTTCAAAAAACCTACATGCGGACTAGAACTCCTTTTAACTTTATGTTGCACCGACGCCGAGCTACTGGAACTAGACGAATGCGAGATCGTTTGTTTTTCATTATGATGATGAATGGAAGCGTGATGCGAAGAAGAATGGTGATGAGTCTGCGTTATCTCTTGCGAGTGCACATTCGAATCTTCATCACGTAACGATCGAGTAGTAACCGACGATGAAGACGATGACGAATGATGCGCAGTCATCAGAGTAGTAGCTCCTTCCATTTCACGTTTTTGGTTCTCCAACGGTCTAGGCGGAGGTATAGGTTGAGGAATTGGATACGGACTGTAGCCAAATGGATATGGGTAAGGATAAGGATGATGCGAATAGGAAGGATGTATAGATGCAGCATGAGCTGCCGCTGCAGCCAACAGAGGATGCGATAGGTAATGTTGATGCGGATGCATCGGTGGCATGTAAGGATGAGCGTGGGTCAGATGAGCCGGAGAGGAACGATTCAACGGAGAGGATTGCTGAGATGCGTGGGCTACCAATGGACCAGCCGTTGAAGTACTGATAGGAGACGATGAAGGCGTTCGAGTAGATGTTTGCGAAGTCAAAGGAGCCGATTGATAAGGCGGAGTATGGGATAACTTTGGGGATAAATTACGAGGAATATCGTTGGATATTTTCGATAAATTCAGGCTGGGAGATTTCAGAGGAGTAGATACTCTAGCAGAGTTGAAAGATTCTGATTCCTTTTTGATGTCGTCGTTGGGTACGTTAGACATATACGGCGAATTGGAATCCGATCTGTTGTTGACTGGATGCGACGATTCCATGGCGTTTAACGACATAGCTGAACTTGTGGTGGTCGGTAAAAGTGGTTGTGAAATAGAGGTATTCGAATAGCCTGGTACTTTGACTTCTTTTAAAGATTGTAATGGATCAACAGATGGAGGTCGTTGATCAGGTGGTATTACTTCCTGTTTAATTTTCAAATCTTGAGGTTCCATTTGCAGACCGCTTGGGCCTACGAGTAGAATAAATACGATTAAAAAATTTATACCTTACGAAGAAGTACAACAAAAATAAATTTTATACCTAGATAAGGAGACGGTTCCATTTTATCGGCATGAGGATGCGGTGGAAAATGATAATAAGGGTTATAGGCGGAATGATGTTGCGATAAATTCAACGATCCGGGTGGTACAGCAGAGGAATTCATTCCCTTATCGCCTCTTTCATTTTCATTATAAATGTAAGTTGGTAACAAAACTGATTGCGAAGATAGAGATTTATCTGGATTTTGATCCATTGATTGTCTCGGTGACTCGGGAGGAATGTGCGAATAGGGTATGGGCGGTGGTGGTGAAGAATTTGGTTGGCGGTTGAACGACGTCGGAGATTCCGGACGAGCTACCGATGATTCGGATATATTTGGTTTAGTAGCCGTTTCTGAAGCGCTATTTTCATCACTAGATTGCAAACCCGGTTCCATTTTAATCGTATCGACGGCTACTTCCATTTGAGAAACGTATCCCGAATATTTCAAATTCATTTCGTTCGAATACGACGAAGTAGTGGTCATCGAATCGGGTAAATTTGTGCTAGCGTGTAACGTAGGCATTTCATCTTTGGGTACGTAGCTTTCTTCAGAGGTCAATACCGGAGGTAAAATTTCATCTTTATCTGGAGAAGGTGAATCGAAAATACCTTCGTTTTTAATTGCCGAATTGGACGAACTATCGTATTCGGTGAACGGTTTACTCAACGCCAAAGGTGCGTTTTCAACCCTCGTCGAATATTCTTTTTCTTTAGATTCGGCGATATTGGAATTCTTCGTTTCTGTATTTTCATCACAAACGCCTAAATTCATTGGAGATTTTTCAGATTGAGCGGTATCTTTAGCACCGGGAGAAGAAGGTGAAGGAAATATAGCAGACGATTCGGCGTTATTCATTTTTACGTCGTTTTCATCTTGCGTAGATAATTCAGCAATTGGTAACAATGGAGGTGCAACTGGAGAATCAGACTTTGGTTTTTCTTCGACATTTTGAGCAGGACTGTTTGAATCAACTTCGTCCAGTAGCGATTCGCTATCTGATTCTCCAGAACCGCTTTCCGGACCACGTTTACGTTTTGGTGCACTATCTGATTGCATAATGTTGGTTCGTTTACGGCTAGAACTTTGTTCCGGTTTGCTCTGTAAAAATTCAATCAGTTGGACAATGAAACAGAAATTTTCATTTGAACGAGGAATCAATTATAGGTTACCTTTCTTTTAGATTTATCACTGGGCGAATTAACATTACTGGGGGATTTACAATCTGCTGTTGAATTGCTGAATTTTTTATCACTTTCAGGTTCTGGAGTAGTCGTTTCACTGCGTTTGGATTTCGTAGATTTTTCTTTTGTTGGCTGTAAAAAAAAAAAATTATTAGGACAGAACTAAAATAATTTGGAATATTTTATCGCAGCAATTTACCGTTTCTTTAGCCTTATTTCTGGTTCTCATTCGACCAGGCGACCCTTCAGGAGATTCATTTTGAACAGGTTGAAATAGATACGTTTCGCTTCGATTAGTCGGTGGTAATTCACCGTATTGTTTATAATATGTACGACAATTATAGCACAACAAAGCTCCTTGTTTTGGTCCATTAGGAGCATGTAACCAATCTCGAGAACCTAAAATCCGGATATTAATTATTCAAGAATTGAAGTAAAAAGTCGAGAATATGGTGAGTAGCTTTTACTTGTTGTGAAACAATGTTGGCAACGATAACCTCCATTTTCTCTGGAATCTGAATCGTCGTAGGAATTATCATTGTCATCATCACTACCAGAACTAGCCTCACCTAGAATAAACGAAAATCAATGATAAAATTTACACGATTTAGAAGAGTGATTTTTAAATTATTATTACCTTGATCCTTAGAACTTGGAGATGGCCTTGAACTATTGCCTAATTCATAAAAAATTTATTAATTATGTGAAAAAATGAAATCGATATCGTAAAACAGCAGGAAATTATTACTTGATACTTCCTCTTTCGGAGTGCCTCCTCTAGTGTTTCGAGTATTACGATTTCGCCGCAACGATCCTTGTCGTCTGCGCCTATGTGGTCGATTATTATTGGCACCAGGAGTCTTTTTCCATAAATAATAAAATTCTACTAATTCAGGCTGAAAATGAACAAATAACGACGATTACAACATTGGATATCATTATCCCAAAATAACGAATATTAGCTCACTGTATCTTTATGAGGGAGTAAATCTTTTTTGATACGGAAGAAATTTTTTCCGAATTGACGTAATCCTTTGACAAAACGTTTCTGCAAAGTACGTGAAGACAATGTAATGTTAAAAAATAAGAAACTTGGCTGAAGTCAAAACTTGGTTAGTTTGAAGGATTATATCTAATCTTACATCTACTCAAAGTTAATTAATACCAGAAATCACTCAAACTCACAGTTTCTTCTTCAGTCCATTTTTTCTCAATACTTTTAGGAACAGGACATTTCACTAAAGCTTGTAGAGCTTTGCCGGGATCGTAACCAGAATCATGCAGCTACAAAAAAATAATTCGTTAATTGTACAAAGAGCATGTGACTGAAATAAAAATAAACGAAGGCAAATAATTCTTACCACATCCATGGCATTAATTGTTGTACCATCTCGCGAAGCCGCAATACAACCGTCTTCAGCAGAACCACCATCACACATACCGGCAAATGCAGCCATTGATCTTGCAGCTCTCAAATACATGACGAGATCGCCGTCCAATGCCATACTGGGAACCCATCTTATTTCTTCTCTTTCTTTACTAAATTCCGGATCAGGACTTGAATCAGTGCTGTTCAACCGATTATCCGGTAACTTGGCCTAAAATTAATACGAATTGCGTTAGTTTTTCAATATAACCAAAGCAAATTAAAGACACATATTTGAAAAATCATGTCAATAAAATGAGTAAAAATTCTAGGCTAACAATTTACCTGGTGAGATGGTCCAACACGTATTTCTCCTTGAGTAGAACCCATCTTACCTTCTTGTGTGATGCATTACACTACAAACACCAAAAAAAAATTATTTAACATCAAAGTCGAGAGCAACAAATTGAAAATTTAAATATGATTATAACTAAGTGCAAAATCATTACAGTTGAGTGAGTTAATCCATGTAAGCTTTTCAAATATATCGAAGTTAACCTTGTTAAAGTAAATGAAGCAAAATGATATTCATGTCATCTATCTCCTGATAATGAGCAATAATGTTTACAAAAGATAACATAAATTGGATTCTTGATTAAAATGTCAACAAGATCTACACTGTATTACATTACGTTTCATCTTTCCTAATTAAATAAGCAGCAGTAAAAGTACTTTGGTCCTTACTTGATTAATAAATGACTCGTACATTTGTCAGAGAACGCCGAAAATTTTCAACAAATTAAAAACACGTTGATATGAAAAACGTTCATTTTTTATTATCGGTTTAGGTAATACTTTAATTTTTAGATTTTTATTAATGGCAAACAACAATAATAATAAACTTGATCGTCCATCTTTGAAAAATAATGATGAATAAATTCCATAAAGTTTATAACCTATCACTTTTTCGTTTTTTCACCTTTTTCTGCTCTGCCGAAAAATATCAAGCTAAAGTTCACTGCGATTGATTAAAAAGATATAAAACTTGATTTTATGAATATTTCATCTTTCTTTC
The DNA here is from genome assembly GCA_900050545.1 of Trionymus perrisii. Taxonomy (NCBI): domain Eukaryota; kingdom Metazoa; phylum Arthropoda; class Insecta; order Hemiptera; family Pseudococcidae; genus Trionymus; species Trionymus perrisii. Next base: position 4,779 of record FIZV01020229.1, on the reverse strand, counting down.
AAGCTTATCTTTACTTCAAATCATCAGAATCGGAAGAAAAGCTCAGGAAAAGCTAGATTAAATTTTCGTCCAAAAGGAAGTAAACATTCATTTTCTGCGTTTTTTCCAACCGCTCCCGTTCCTGGAAAACTCCAAATAGAACCCCTGATTTGAAATCGAGCCTACCCAATTTTTGTGTGATTTTGTTATCTTCAATTTCCGCTTGGATCGCTAACTACTTTTTATTATTGAATTAATAGTCAGGCATTTTTTTTGTTTTAGGTATCTTTGCTGTACTCATCTCATTCTTATCATCTTACATTAAATTTAAAAAATAAAAACTTCAATAAAAAAATCAAAATTTATTCAAAATGAAGTAAGTTCAAAGTTGTAAATTAATAAAAGAACACTTTTAATTGATTTGAGCTTGAAGCTTTCAAAGTTGATTATTAGTTGTGAACTTGTACGTGCTACGTTTGGTAAAGAAGTTGAAAATTTTCCATTCAACATAACTCATCTTGAAGTAAGTTCTCTCAAATTTTCTTCCTTCCTCAAAAAAACACTACTAAAATTGGAAATGTTGATACAGAATTCTTCCAGGAAATCCGCTCATAAATTTACGATCAATAAATTAATCGTTCTTTTATGTAGTTTAATACTCGATTTATAGAAAATTACTTCTGATCTCTTCTAGTGTTTTACCTACAGTTTCTGGCATTAATAAATACACCATTACTGACCCTATGATGTCTACAATGGCATAAAAATAGTAAACAGCACTTCCATAATCTGTATAAACGAATAAATGCATTTGGATACTAGCCCAACTCAACAGAAATGAAAGCAAAGCTGGTATGCTTGCCAAACCTTGAACTTCAACTGGAAATACTTCTCCGAGAAGCGCTCCTGGGAGAGTTAAACATCCAAAACAAAACATGGAAATGGTAAACAATATAGAAACCATGTGCGCGATGTCAACTTCATGTTGATATTTTGTACTTTCGTTTGCGGTTGTGAACCCTATTAAAGTCATACCAATAGCCATGCCAAATCCAGAAAACATTGCAAGCTTTCTGTTTCCAGTTTGCGGCAATATAAAAGTAAGCGAGGCTGTGATGACGAATTGAAGTATACCCGCTATATTTGCATATTTGTATGCAGTTTCGTAATCGATAGTGTCCGTTTTTATTATATCTACCATATACGTGACCAACACCATTCCACCAGATATCATTGCGAAACACATCAAGATTGTTGTAATGAACAAAGGTTTATAAACGTCCTTTCTTCGCAACAATCTTAGTATGCCATTTTGATTCGATGATTCGGCAATATCACCCGATAAATCAGGATTTTCTTCAATTTCAGAAATTAATGTATGAACTCTCAGATATTTTATAGCACATTCTGCATCGCCAATGCGTCCTTTTTGATACAACCATATCGGACTTTCTGGTATGAATACTAAGATTAAAAATCCAAATATTATTGATAATACGGTGAAAATCAATGCCACCGTTTCGCATGGTAAAACAGATCCCAAGACATACGATATAAATACGCCGAATGCAATAGCTACCGTACTCCAAGTTGTGAAGCTACTTCTCACTTTTAATCTATGTCTTACGATACATTCAGCCAAATATACCGAAGAAGGATAGCTCGTTGCTCCAGTTGTTAAGCCAGTTAAAAAACGACCAGTACATGCTCGCAATGGCGTATAATTTAAAGACAAGAGAAACCAACCCACGATGCTGGGGATAATGCTCCATACCAAACATTTTTTTCGTCCATATTTATCAATAACGTAACCGCAAGCCAGCGACCCAAAAAAACATCCGATAATGGTAGAACTTCCTGTAATTAATCAATTTGATGAAAAATTTCCAATTTTAAACAGAAATTTTCAAAACTTACCGAACCACGAAGCTTCCAATAAATTCAATTGCAATTGCGGCAAAGCTATAGACGCATATCCATAGGTGAATCCCGGTAATATAGCTGGAGAAACGATTACGAAGCTGAGTAAAATCTGTAATTTTAGTATACCCGATGTCATTTACTGGAGTCAAGTTTGCAGAAATCGGTATTGATTGTATTTTGTCCATACAGTTAGTCAGTTGCATAATAAATATTATATAGGTTGGTAGGTATAGGTAGTTAGGTCGGTCTAGTATTACTTAGCTACTTACCAAACGAGCGTGCGACAGAAATGATTCCTTTGAATGATCTACCCGCATTTTGTTAGCTTTTTAAAAACGAAAGCTGTTAGTTGAATTAAACTAAACAAACTTTCTGGTCCATGAGCGACTGAATAATAAACTGATCACATTCGTATTGAGACGTATTAATCCACAACACTGATAATTTCTGCTGTACGTGAAAATTGTTGTTCAAAGGTCATCATAGACAATGGCAGACTACAGTGCCGACGTTGTAAGCGGTTGTAAGCAACCCAGATGATTAGATAAATTTTTTTCATTATCATCTAGTTGAACTGTGACAAAATTTATGATCTACGATTCAATGCCAATTTTTTTAGTCACCAATTCACCTAATTCATATTTTTGTGCTCATATTTTCCATTTGAGGAGTAGGTACCTACTTAACATCAGTCAATACAAAATGTTGAAAATCCTTAACGTTTTGTTGCTCCAATTACTTATTTAATTATTCCATGACGTTGATTACTACGATATGCGTAATCAGTATTTCTTCTCGTTACACGTACGTATAAACTGAACAAATACGGATGTGTTATTACAAGTTGCAGCACCTTATATCCAATACCTACCACGTGTTGGAATTTACCACAAAATAAAAACGTCAAGATGAAGAAATTTTTTTTCATTGTCTTGTTAGGTAACTTATAAAAATGATATCACAAAATTTTACTTCAACAAGAAGTTTGTTTTTTATTAAAGCCGTTATTAATTTGGGTAACTGTTTTACCAACTGTTTCGGGTAAAAAATAAAACAAAAATACAGCCAGAATAAGACTGAACATCGCGTAAACAATGTAAACTAGCCCATTCAAAGAAATCGCTAAATAAGGATGGATTTTTACAGTGATTGTTTGAACAATATACATTAACATCGAAGGTACAGCCGCAAACCCATTGGCATCAGGTGGGAAAATTTCTCCTAAAGCAGCTCTCGGTATCGCAACAAACCCAGCCCCAATAGCGAAGTTCATTAACCAGACAGCAACTATACCAAAATTATGCGCAATATCTGCGTAAACGGAGGTGATAGAGTAATTAGCAATACCGTAAGTCAGCATGCTAATTGTCATTATTAACGACGAACCAATCGCTAATTTACGAATACCAACAAAAGGCAAGACAAATAAAAGGCCAATGCCGCTGATAAGCGTTAAAGTTGCAGCCATTGCGCTCAAATTGTACGAATCTTGCATCGAGTACGAGCCTTCAGGGTCTATCAAGTTGATCATGTAAGATTGCACGATTCCTAGTCCGCTCAAGTGTAATGTAGGAAGGATCACACATGCAATAAATAAAGGAACACGAACGTCACGTCTTTTCAGTCTACTCAAAATAGTGCCACGCTTGTTTGATTTATCGACAGTTGATCCTAACGGGTAGTTTTCAAAGGAACAAGAAAGTTTTAAGCGTTTTTGGGACCATTCAGCGTCCCCATATCTGCCTTTTTGGTAAAGCCATACGGGACTTTCGGGAATAAATACGCAAATGCAGCATAAAGCGCTCAGTGTCAAAAGGAATCCGATAAGAGCTACTGTTTTATAATGGAAAAAAGCGCCGAATATCATAACTAAAAACAATCCAAGCTGTGTTCCAGCTGGAATGGCACATGTAAACGAGCATCTGTACGCAAATAAATTAGGATCAAGGTCGATAAATTCGGCCAAATAAATTTGTCCCGGAAAAAAAGCTGCTCCTGAAGACAATCCATTTAAAAATCTTCCTATAAATAATCGCCAAAGCCCGTTGTCATGAGTGGCGATTAATAGCCAACCTAGCATCCCCGGAATTAAGCTCTGTATCAAAGCAGGCTTCCTGCCGAATTTGTCGACTACATATCCTGCTGCCAAACTGCCAAATGGAGCTGCTATAGAGGTTAGAGAACCTGAATAAGTAACAATTAATATTAGTATGATTTCATGGAGGTTGAAGTATACTGCATAATAAAAGTTGAGTTGGTATCTTACTGAACCAAGAAGATCCATCCAAGCTGATGTTCATTTCAGGTATTGCAATTGAAGAGAATCCGGTGGTGATTCCACCAATAATGGCAGGACTCGCAGCAAACAAACATATCCATATCTAAAGATATAAAAATAAGAAATCTGCCAAAATTTTGATCATCATACTTATTCTAAGGCTAACTTCTAAGGGTTATAAGAGGCGGTGGAATTTTTAAAGGTACATTTCGTTTTATTTGCGAAGAAAATGACGAATCAAAATTTTTTAAATGTTGAATATTATTAGAAAGACTTTTCCTTTAAAGACAGAGGTCATTTTTACCTCTTTCACTTCAAAAAATCATATTATTATTATTTTTCAAAAAATTGATATGTTTTTTTTCTCTAAAAATAAAGATCCATTTCTAAAAAAGAGATACCTATATTATCTCCTGTATAAAACTTGAAATAATTTTTACTGCCAAAAAACTGAAATAATTTCTTACTAAAAAAATGAGAATGATTTTTTTTATGTACAAGGTGTACCGGGTGTACAAGAATATGTGAACCCCCCCCCTGGGATTTTTGGTTACAAAAAGTTAGGTTGGCAACATAATTAACGCAATGCGGTTAGTGAA